>PVKH010001949.1:0-28638 GCA_004027955.1 Chaetophractus vellerosus
GGCATGGCAAAGTCACCTGTGAAAAGCGGAGCTGCTGCCTGTGAACTGCGGAAGCCGGCAGCCCGCAAAAACATGGAGGACTGCTGCCCGCAAAACATGGAGCGGAGCCATCTGTGAAAACGGAATGGAGCCACCCTCGAACGGAGCGAGCCGCCGCCACGGAGGGCTGACTCGGCGCGTCGCCGCAAAGATGGGGGGCGAGGAGGAGACAAGAAGCAGACATAGAAAAAACACAGATGAATGGACACACAGCAAGAGCAAGCAGAAAGGGGGGGATATGTAATAAATAAAAAAAATAAATCTTTATAGAGCATTGTACACCAAAACAGCAAGACATACGTTCTTTTCAAGTACCCATGCATTCTTCTCTAAGATAGACCATATACTGGGTCACAAGACAAGACTCAATAAATTTTAAAAGATTGAAATTATAAAAATCTCTTTCTCTGATAACGGGAAGAAGCTGGAAATCAATAATGGACAAAAAAAGGGAAAATTCATAGACATATGGAGATTAAACAACACACTCTCAAACAATAAGTGAGTCAAAGAAGAAATTGCAAGAGAATTCAGTAAATACCTTGAGATGAATGAAAATGAGAACACAACATGTCAAAACCTATGGGACACCACAAAAGCAGTGCTGAAAGGGAAATTTATAGCCCTTATTGCTTACATTAAAAAAGAAGAAAGAACTGAAATTGATGATCTAACTGCACATCTGGAAGAACTAGAAAAAGAACAGCAAACTAATCCCAAGCCAAGCTGAAGGAACGAAATAGTAAAGATGAGAGCAGAAATAAATGAAAATTACAAAAATATACAGAGAAAAATCAACAAAAACAAAAGTTGGTTCTTTGAGAAGATCAACAAAATCAACAAGCCCATAGCAATACTGACAAAGAAAAAAGAGAGAAGATACATGAATAAAATGAAAAATGAGAATGAGGACATTACCACTAACCCCAAAGATATAAGAGCAGTCATAAGAGGATACCATGAACAACTGTATGCCAAAAAACTAGAAAATGTAGACAAAATGGACAAATTCCTAGAAACACACGAAATCACCTACACTGACTTTAGAAGAAATAGAAGACCTCAACAAACCAATCACAAGTGAACAGGCTGAAACAGTCATCAAAAACCTCCCAAAGATGAAAAGACTGGGACCAGAAGGCATCACAGGTGAATTCTACCAATCATTCAAAGATGACCTAATACTGATCTTACTCAAGCTCTTCCAAAATATTGAACAGGAAAGAACGCAAGCAAACTCATTCTATGAAGCCAACATCACCCTAATACCAAAACCAGATAAAGATATTACGAAAAAAGAAAATTACAGACCAATATTTCTAATGAATATAGATGCAAAAATCCTCAATAAAATACTTGCAAGCAGAATCCAAAAGCACATTAAAAGAATTATACACCACGATCAAGTGAATTTTATCCTTGGTATGCAAGGGTGGTTCTACACAAGAAAACCAATTAGTGTAATAAACCACACTGATAAATTGCAGATGAAAAATTACATGATCCTGTCAACTGACACAGAAAAGGCATTTAACAAAATACAGCACCCAATAAAAACACTCCAAAAGATAGGAATAGAAGGCAGCTTTCTCAATATGGTAAAGTGTATATATAAAAAACCTACAGCTAGCATTGTACTCAATGATGAAAAACTGAACGCTTTCCCACTGAGATCAGGAACAAGACAAGGATGCCCACTGTCACCATTATTATTCAATATTGTGCTAGAAGTTCAAGCTACTGCTATTAGGCTAGACAAAGAAATAAAAGGCACCCAAATAGGAAAGGAGAAGTAAAACTTTCAGTATTTGCTGATGACGTGATCCTATATCTAGAAAATCCTGAAAAACTCACAACAAAGCTACTAGAATTAATAGATGAGTTTAGCAAAGTGATGGGCTACAAGATTAATGTACAAAAATCAATAGTGTTTCTATACATTACTGATGTGCAATCTGAAGAGGAAGTAAGAAAAAAAATTCCCTTTATACTATTGATTAAAACAATCAAATATTTAGGAATAAACCTAACCAAGGACCTAAAAGACCTCTATTCAGAAAACTACAAAACACTGCTCAAAGAAACCAAAGAAGACTTAAATAAATGGAAAGACATTCCGTGTTCATGAACTAGAAGACTAAATATTGTTAAGATGTCAGTTCTATCCAAACTGATTTTCAGATTCAACGCAATCCCAATAAAAATCCCAACAGCCTTTTTTGCAGGAATCGAAAAGCCAATAATCAAACTTATTTGGAAGAGTAAAGGGCCCCGAATAGCCAAAAATGGCTTAAAAAATAATAACAAAGTTGGAAGACTCTCAATTCCTGACTTTAAAGCATATTACTTTGCTACAGTGGTTAAAAAATTTTTTTTATTTAAATTAAAAAAAAAACAGCATGGTACTGTCATTTGGACAGACAGATTGACCAATGAAACCAAATCAAGAACTCAGAAATTGACACACATCTACATCTACAGGCAAGTGATTTTTGACAAGGCTGTTAAGCCCACCCAGCTGGGCCAGAAGAGTCTATTCAACAAATGGTGCTGGGAGAACTGGCTAGCCATATCCAAAAGTAAGAAAGAAGGCTGTATCTCAAACCTTATACAAATATTAACTCATAATGGATCAAGTACCTAAATATAAAAACAGCAACCATAAAACTTCTAGAAGAAGATGTAGGAAAACAACTTCAAGATCTTGCGGTAGGCAATAGTTTTTTAAACCTTATACCCCAAGCACAAGCAACAAAAGAAAAAACTAGATTAGTGGGACCTCCTCAAAATTCAATACTTTTGCACCTCAAATGACTTTATCAAAAGGGTGAAAAGGCAGCTGAATCAATGGGAGAAGATATTTGGCAATCACAAATCTGATAAGGGCTTAATATTCATGATATATAAGGAGATGTTAAAACTCAGCCATAACAAGACAATGTATGCAATTAAAAAATGGGCAAAAGACTTGAAAAGACAACTGTCCAAAACAGAAATACAAATGGCAAAAAAGCACATGAAAAAATGTTCAACATCACTAGCAATTAGAGAAATGCAAAGCAAAGCTACAATGAGATATCATTTCACACTTATTAGACTGGCCACTATTAAAAAGTCGGAAAACTGTAAATGTTGGAGAGGATTTGGAGAAATAGGAACGCTTATTTACTGTTGGTTGGAATGTAGTATGGTACACCCACTGTGGAGGACTGTTTGGCGGTTCCTAAGGAAGTTGAAAACAGATTTGTCATGGGACCCAGCAATACCATTGCTAGGAATATATCCAGAAGAACTGAGAGTGGTGACACAAACAGACATCTGCACACCGATGTTCACAGCAGCATTATTCACTATAGCCAAAAGTTGGAAACAACCCAGGTGTTCATCAACTGAGGAATGGATAAACAAAATGGGGACTATACACACGATGGAATAGTATGCAACAGCAAGAATAAATGAAGTTGTGAAACATATGACAACATGGATAAACCTGGAGGACATTATGCTGAGTGAAGCAAGCCAGACACAAAAGGACAAATACTGTATGACTGCCCTACTATAAACTAAATATATTATGTGAAATATAAATATATTATGTGAAATACGAATATGTGTAGAACTGCATATATAAGATCTTTGAGGCTGGACAAATAGAAGTTAATACTACAAAGGAGACCAGACACAGAATACTACATATTGTCTGATTCCATTTATATGAAATGTAAATATAAATCAATTTATAAAGATGAAATGAGATTAGTCATTATGTAGATCTGAGGAAGGAATGCTAAAGGGTATGGAGTCTTTCTTTTTGAAGTAATGAAATTGTTCTAAAATTTTTGAGATGATGAATGTACAACATTGTGATTACATTAAAAACCATTGATTATACACTTTGGATTGATTAACCAGAAACATCAGCTATGTACAGTGGGGGAAGCATACAGAGATTGAGAGGTGAAAATTTTTCTTTTCTGTTTGTTTGGTTTTTGTTTATTATTATTATTATTGGAATAATGAAAATGCTCTAATAATGACTGAAGTGATGAACACACAATTACCTGATTATACCAAATACCATGGATTTTCACTATGGATGAATTTGTATGTTTTATTAATATGTATCAATAAAATGGATTTGTTTTAAAAATTGAGCACTTTACAGGACTTGGTCAAAATGGTGAAAAAGGGGCCGACTCAATAGAAGAAAATATTTGGAAATCACATATCTGATAAGGGTTTAGTATCCATGATACATACACAGATGCTACAACTCAACAATAAAAAGACAAATGCCCAATTAAAAAACAGGCAGAAGACTTCAAAAGACATTTGTCCAAAGAAGAAATACAAGTGGCAAAAAAAAAAACACATGAAAAAATGTTCAACACCATTAGCATTTAGGGAAATGCAGATCAAAATGCAAATCATTATACACCCATTAGACTGGCCACTATTAAAATGTCAGAAAATTGTAAATGTTGGAGAGGATGTGGAGAAATAAGAATACTTATTCACTGGTGGTGGGAATGTATAACGGTACAGTCACTGTGTAGAACTGTTTGGCAGTTCCTAAAGAAGTTGAATATAGATTTGTCATGTGACCTGGCAATACCAGTACTGGGTATATACCCAAAAGAACTGAGAGCAGTGGCATGAATAGACATCTGCACACCAATGTTTCCAGTGGCATTATTCACGATTGCCAAAAGTTGGAAACAACGCAGATGTCCATCAACCAATGAATGGATAAACAATCTGTGGTGTATTCATACAATGGAATATAATGCAGCTGTAAGGAGAAATGAAAACATGGATGAACCTGGAGGACATCATCTTGAGTGAAGCAAGCCAGACAAAAAAGGACAAATACTGCATGATTGTGCTACTATGAACTATGTTGTATAATCTCATGGAGTTAATAACTTTGAATATGGTTCACCAGAAAATAAAATGAGGTTAGAAAATGGAAAGCTAAGGATAAACTTGTGCAGAATTGGTAAAAGAAGATTTGTATTAATCTTTGGAAATGAACAGAAAAGGTGAAAGCCCAACATTATGTTTGTAATTAGCAGTACTATTGTGTGGGTATGAAAGTGGTTTAAAGGGCAAATCTAAAGTCATGTATATTACTAAAAGGAAAGCTAAAAAATGTAACATGGGACTGTATAGCATAGTAAAACCACATGTGAAATGTGAATATGGGTAAAACAACATATATAAGACTTTTTTTCTTTGAAGCTGAACAAGTGTATTTTAATACTACAAGATGTTAATATTAGACAAAAAACATTATGCTAAGTGAAGGAAAACAGACAAAAAGTACTATATATTGTATGACTCCATTTATATAAAATGTAAATATTAATCAACTTATAAAGATGAAATTAGATTAGTGGTTATGTAGGGCTGGGAATAGAGTGCTAAGGGGTGTGTTCTTTTTGTATTAATGAAATTGTTCTAAAAGTTTTTGTGGTGATGAATGCACAACATTGTGATTATACTAAAAGCCATTGATTACACACTTTGGATAGAGTGTATGGTATGTTAATACATCTCCATAAAACTGCTTAATAAATAAATAATTATGCAAAAATGCAGAAATAGCAGCTATGTATAGCAGGGGAAGCATGGAGACATTGAGAGGGAAGAATTTTCTTGTTTGTCTGTTTTTAGTTTATCACCATTGTAGCTATTGAAATAATAAAAATGCTCTAAAAATTGAAGTGATGCATGTACATGTATGTAATTATAGCAAATTCCACTGATTGTACACTTTGGATGAACTCTATGCTTTATTAATATGTATCAATAAAATTGGTGTGTTAAAAAAGTTCATGTGGAAGTGCAAGCAATCCAGAATAGGCATAAACATCTTGAAAAAGAGGAACAAATTTGTAGGACTCACACTTCCTGATTTTAAAACTTATAACAAAGCTACAGTAAACAAAATAGTGTGGTAAACTGGTGCAAATACAGATATAGACAATTAGAATAGAATTGAGAGCACAAACAAAAATCCACATATCTATGGCCAAATGATATTTGAAAAGGGAGTCAATTTAACCCATGGCCAAAGACCAATCTCTTCAACAAATGATGCTGGGAAAACTGGACATCCACATGCAAAACAATGAAAGTGTACTCCTACCTTACACCATATACAAAAAGTAACTCAAAATGTAGCAACAATCTAAACATATGAGTTAAAATTTTAAAACCCTTAGAAGAAAACACAGGGAAATATCTTCAGGGCCTATTATTAGGCAATGTATTCTTAGATTTTACACTGAAAGAATGAGCAACTGTATTAGCCAATGGGGTGCTGATGCAAAATACCAGAAATCTGTTGGTCTTTATAAAGGGTATTTATTTGGGGTAGAAGCTTATACTTACCAGGCCATAAAGCGTAAGTTTCTTCCTTCACCAAAGTCTATGGCCACGTGTTGGAGCAAGACAGCTGCCAACATTTGCCAGGGTTCAGGCTTCTTAGGTTCCTCTCTTCCCAGGGCTGTTTCTCTCTCCAGGCTCAGCTCCTCTGTTTCCTCCACAAGGTCAGCTGTAGCCTATGAGGCTCTCCAGGCTTCACCTCTCTCCACAAGGCCAGCTGTGAACTGCCAGATGAACCGCTTGTCTCTTTTCCTGAGGCCTTCTCTCTCCTTCCTCACTACCAAGCTCCTCTGTGTGCTTACTTCCCCAGGCTCCATCATTAAAACTCAGTATCAGAACTCCAACATCGACACTCCAACCAACTCCTCTGCTCTGCCATGTAGTTTTATCTGAGACCCCACCCACCAAGGGGCGGGGACTGAACGTCCTACTGACATGGCCCAATCAAAGCCCTAATCATAACTTAATCACGCCCAGAGGAACAGACCAGTTTACAAGCATAATCCAATATCTATTTTTGGAATTCATAAATAATGCCAAACTGCCACAGCAACTAACAAAAAAATAAGATATACTGGACCTCATCAATATAAAAGCTTTTGTGCATCTAAGCATATTATCAAACAAGAAAATGAAAAGATAAGCAACAGAATCGAAGAAAACATTTGGAAACCATATGTCTGATAAGGGTTTATGGATACCTAATATATGGATAACTCCTCCAACTCCACAAAAACAGAACCACCAAATTTTTTAAAAAGGTCAAAGGGAGGCCTAGGTAAGAGTAGGCCTACTGCTACTGTCACAATTAGGACAGTGCATTAACCCAGACATACCTCTGACCACCAGCCTGAGCTTCCTAGCTCCTTTTCCCAGGATTCATGGGGAGAAAGTCATGGTTTAAGGCAGGTGCTTAATTTAGGGTCCTTAGACCTCCTGAAATTACATGCCAATATGTTGCAACACTATGGAGAGTCTGCTTTATCTTTAGGGAAAAAGTTAAAACTTTCATCAGATCCTCAAAGTGATCTATGGGCTCCCCCAGTAAGTTAAGAATCACAAATTTAGGGGAAAAGCACTGAAACAAAAGTTAGTACAAGCCTGAGGGAGATGCTGATACCAAAAACATAGTCAAATGATACCAGGAGATTTGTGTCTCTGTGCGTGTGTGTGTACATATTTAAGAAAAGGATTCATTCCCTGTTTAACTTGCCTGTAATGGCTTTGATTTGTGTAGCAGTTTGATGTTATTTATGAATTCCAAAAAGAGGTATTGATTATGTTTGTAAACTGGTCTGTTCCTCTGGGCATGATACCCCTTGAGTGATTTAAATCCAAAGGTTTTATTTTTATTTGATTAAATCAAAATTAAGGTTTTGATTTGAGCACATCATGAGGGCATGCAGGGTTGAGTCCCTGCCCCCTTGGTGGGCTATATTAATGGACAATCAAAGACAGAGAAGACACACACATGAAGCAAGAAGCTCCATAAAGACCAGAGGAGGGAAGCTTGTCAGCTTTGATCCTGAGGTCATGTAAAGAGAGATGAGCCATTTGCCCAATAGTTTACAGATGACCTTGTGAAGAGACCAGAGCAGCTGAACTCTATGTCAGCCTACAGCTGAGATTGGAAGAAGCTGGACCCACAGAACTTTATGAGGAAAGAGGAAAGCTGAACGCTTGCAGATATTGCCCACCATCTTGCTTCAACATGTGGCAACTGACTTTGGGTGAGAAAGTACCTCTTATGGTACCCTGAGTTGGACTCTTTAGGGCCTTGTAACCGTAAGCTTTTACCCCAAATAAATACCATTTATAAAAGCCAAAAGATTTCTGGTACTTTGTATCAGCACCCCTTTGGCTGACTAATACAACTTCTTTAATAATCAGGTAGGAATTTATGAATATTATTAAATCGTTAAAATAATGATTAAAGATTTACTTCCTTTAAAAATGGTCAATGGACTTGAACATTTTTCCAAAGAAGATATACAAATGGCCAATAAGCACATGAAAAGATGTTCAACATCATTAGTCTTTAGGGAAATAATGACAATGAAATTGGGGAAGGACACAAGATGGCAGCAGAGTATGGAAGAGTCAGCTCATCCTACAATGCAGTTAGTGACGAGCCAGAAGCTATATAAATTATCTCTCTGCAGGGCTTAGGAGAAGAGAAGAACACCCTGCAACATCCTTGGAAGAATGAAAGGAGGAGGCTGGCCATCTGTCGTGAAGATTCATGAGTAGAGCACTCCACACTGTGGAGGACAGTGCCCATCTCCTGCTGGCAGGGCAGGAAACCTCAGGAGCTACTCCCCGGTTGGAGGTGTAGCTCCATTTTCAAAAAACAGGGGAGGAAGAGGTGTCCAGACACTCATCTAGCTAAAGTCCAATCCAAAGTGCAGCTAAAGTCTGAAACTGTCCAAGTCAGAAAAAGGCTGGTAGGCTCCATTTTAACTCCACCCCCAACATGAGGGTAAGTGGGGCTGATTGAAAATCATGACTTCTTGGACAGCACTGACCAGGTTCTTTCCACCCAGGTCAGATTGCTGCCCTAGCCTGGACTCTGGACCAGCCCCTGACAGGGAGGAAGGTGGGTGGAGCAGCACCAGTCTCTCTGGGCAACTGCATTCAGTTTCAGCCTGCACTGCTTAGTCTAGTAACACACCTGTGGCTCAATCCCCACCTCTGAAAGGGAAGGAAGGGGGACAGAGCTGCATCATACTCTCTAGGCAACAGCACTCCTTTTGGCCCACACGGACTAGACTGTTGCATATATCTATGGCTCCATGGGGGACATTGACTTATCAGTCTCTCTAAGCAATTGCAGTCAGTTTCAGCCTATACTGCTCAGACTGTTACCCACACCTATAATGTTGATGGGAATGTAAAATGGTACTGAAACTCTGGAAAATAGTTTCTTAAAACCAAAACAAAACAATACAAAACAAACCCCCCAAAAAACTATACTAAAAATGCAACTACCCGGTGCATGGAGCTTCAACAGTCTCTTGGGACAACTACAGATGATTCTAGCCCATTCAACTTGTATTACTACCCACAACTGTGACTTTATCCTCACACCAGGAGAGAGAGTTGGGTGGAACTTCCTAAGTTCCTGGGGGACTTCAGCCTGCATGGCTTACAACAGAAACCACACTGTTTGCTCTTACTCCACACCCAGCAAGAGAGAAAGGGCAGGAAACTGAAAAATAGGAGCTGAAAATTTTTCAGATTGGCTAAACATGAGCTATTATAAAGTTCCAAAATAAGCTGAAACAAACTTCAAATAGGGGCTTTAGCACAAAGCCAGTCAACAATAAAGCCCTAGGCTAAAGTGAGAAACTGAAGCCCAGAATAAATATTATACATCAAGAAAACCAGACACCAAGACACCAGAAAAAAATTACAACCAATACTAAGACACAGGAAGATATGGCCCAGGTAAAGGAACAAACTATATCTCCAGATGATATATAAGAGATGAGACAACTAAACACAGATGTTCAAACAAATCTCCTGAACAAATTCAATGAGCTGTCTAAAGAAATTAAAGATAGTAAGACACTGAATGAACATACACAAAAAAAAAGAATTTAAAAGCATGCATATAAAAAGAAACAGATCTTATTGGAATAAAAGATACAATAAATGAGATAAAAAATACACTGGAGGCATATAACAGCAGATTTGAAGTGGCAGAAGAAAGGATCAGTGAGCTTGAAGACAGGGCCTCTGAAAGCAAACATGCGAAAGACGAGATAAAGAAAGAATGGAAAAATTGAACAGGTCTCAGTGAAATCAATGACAATAAAAGGCATGCAAACATATCTGTCATCAGTGTCCCAGAGGAGAAGAGGAGGAAAAGGAGGCAGATGGAATATTTGACAAAATAATGGTAGAAAATTTTGCAATACTATTGAGGACATAGAAATCCAAGAAGCACAATGTACTCCAATCCGAATAAATACGAATAGACTTACTCCAAGACACATACTTATCAGAATGTTAAATGAAAAAGATAAAGTGAGAATTCTAAAATCAGCAAGAGAAAAGAAATTCATCACATACAAGGAATACTCAATAATATTAAATGCAGTTTGGGTAGGACAGACATCTTAATGATGTTTAGTCTTCCTATCCATGAACAGGAAATATTCTTCCATTTATTTGAGTCTTCTTTGATTTCTTTTAACAGTGTTGTGTAGTTTTCTGCATATAAGTAATTTACAACTTTAGTTAAATTTATTCAAAGGAATTTGATTCTTTTAGTTGCTATTGTAAATGGGATTTTTTTCTTGATTTCCTCCTCAGATTGCTCATTATTGGTGTACAGAAATGCTACTGACTTTTGCACTTAGATCTAATAAGCTGGAACTTTACTGAACTCATTTATAAGCTTTAGAAGCTCTGTTGTAGATTTCTCAGGGCTTTCTATGCATAGGATCATGTCGTCTGCAAATACCAAAATTTTTACTTCTTCCTTTCCAATTTGTATGCCTTTTATATCTTTTTCTTGCCAAAGTGCTCAAGCAAGTACTTCTACCACACTGTTAAATAGAAGCAGTGAAAGTGGACATCTTTGTCTTCTTCCCAATCTTAGAGGGAAAGCTATTAGGATTTCAACATTGAATATGGTGTTACCTGTGGGTTTTTCATATATACCCTTTATCATGTTGAGGAAGTTTCCTTCTATTTCTATCTTTTGTAGTGTTTTTATCAGGAAAAGTTGCTGTATTTTGTCAAATACTTTTTCTGCATCTATGGAGATGATCATATGGTTTTTTCTTTTGATCTGTTTATGTGGTATACTACATTAATTGATTTTCTTATGTTGAACCACCCTTGCATACTAGGGATGAAAGCCACTTGTCATGATATATAATTCATTTGATGAGTTGTTGAATATGGTTAGCAAGTATTTTGCTGAGGATTTTAGCATCTAGGTTCATTAGAGAGATTGGTCTATAGTTTTCCTTCTTGTGGCATCTTTGACTTTGGTATCAGGGTGATGTTGGCATCATAGAATGAGTTAGGCAATGTTCCCTCTACTTCTATTTTTTGGAAGAGTTTAAGCAGGATTGGTGGTAGTTCTTTGCGGAATGTTTGGTAGAATTCACCTGTGAAGCCATCTGGTCCTGGGCTCTTCTTAGTTGGGAGGCTTTTCATGACTAATTCTATCTCATTATTGTGATTGGTCTGTTGAGTTCATCGATTTCTTCTTTTGACAATGTAGGCTGCTTGTGTGTTTCTAGGATTTTACCCATTTCATCTAAATTAGTCATCCTGTTGGCAAATAATTTTTCAAAGTGCCCTCTTATGATACTCTTTATTTCTGTGGGGTCAGAGGCCATATCCCCTTCCTTGTTTCTTATTTAATGTATTTGCATCTTCTTTCTTTTTTTCTTTGTTAGCCTAGCTAGTGGTTTGTCAAGTTTATTGATCTGGGACATGACCCCCAGGGACAGTCTCCCTGGCACCAAGGGATTACTACCAAGCACTAACTAGCAATGCAACTGGAAAAAGACCTTGACCAAAAGGGGGAAAATGTAAAGACAAATTAGTCTATATGGCTAGGGGATTTCAAAGTGAGTCAGGAGGCCATTCCAGTGGTTATGTTTATGCACACTTCAACAAGATCTCATTGAATGCCAAAGTAGATACTACCCCAAATAGTGGGGCTCCTGAGGGCTCTGGAGACATCCAGACACTATAGTCAGGGCAGATAACTCAAGAGTGGTGCCTTGCCAATGGGCCCTACTTTGGAATTTATGCTCCCCAGAGTGACAGAGTTGGACTCAGTTGTGGTTTCCCTGCACATGGCTCTTCTGTCCTTCTGTTTGAACCTATAACCAGTACTAGAGCTGGTAGGAGTACATCCAAGAGACTTATATCTTTGGGCTGTCAATGGGCCAGCTGGGCCTTAAATCTCAACAGAGTTGCAACACCTACCCTCCAGTTCATTGGTCTCACCCAGGACAACTAACAAGGAGGTGATGATGGACAATATCATATCAAGGAACTGAGAGAGTCTACAACTGCAAGCAAGAGAGTTCCATCCATCGACCCTATGGCATCATAGCCATCTCTCAATTAGAGGTGGAGTGGACATCACAATCCCAGAATCCTAAGGATTGGGTATGAACTAAAGTAGACTTACTGGTATTATACTACAGACTTATTGTGATTCTAGCAATGGAAGAAATTATATCATTGATGTGGAGGCAGTGTCCATCGGAGGTTCGGAGGGGAGGGAGAGGGAAAAACAGGTGTAATATGGGGGCATTTTTGGGACATTGGAATTGTCCTGAATGACGATGCAATGATGGATACAGACAATTCTATGTTTGTCATAACTCACAAAATTGTGTGGGACAGAGTAAACTATAATGTAAAATATAATCCACACTTAGTGGCAATGCTCCAGTGTGTGTTCATCAATTCCAACAAATGTACCACACTAAGGAAGGAGGTTGTTAATGTGGGAAAGTGTGGGAGGGGTAGGGAGTAGGGCATACGGGAATCCCCTATATTTTTTATGTAACATTTATATAATCTAAAGTATTTTTTCAAAAGTTTTTTTTTCAAGTCTAAAGACTTAGACATTTTTCCGAAGAGGAAATACAAGTGGCCAAAAAGCACATGAAAAGCAGTTAAATATCACTAGCTATAGGGAAATGCATATCAAAACTACGATATATCATTTAACACCTTAAAGAATGGCCATTATTTTAAAAAGTAAGAAAGAAAACTACAAGTGCTAGAGAGGATGTGGGGAATAGGAACACTCCTCTGTTGGTGGGAATGTAGAATGGTGCAACCTCGGTGTAATGGTTTGGCAGTTTCTCGGGAAGCTAAACACAGAACTCACATATGATCTGGCAATCCCTCTACGAGGAATATGTTAAGAACTGAAAACAGGGATGCAAACTGACATTTACACACTGATATTCATAGTGGCATTATTCACAATTGCCAAAAGAGGGAAACAAACCGTGTCCATCAACTGATGAAAGGATAAACAAAATTTGGCAAATACATACAATGGAATACTTTGCTGCTGTAAGAAGAAATGAAATTGGGACACACACGACAATATGATGAACCTTGAGGACATTATGTTGAATAAAATAAGCTAGACACAAAAAGACAAATATTGTATGGTCTCACTAATAAGAACTAAATAATGCAAAGAATTTAAATCTAGAATAGATGTTACTAGGAGATACCATAAGGGCCGAGAAGGGGTTCTGATGCTTAATGTATGTAGAATTTTTTATTATGTTGATTGTAAAAGTGTGGAAATGAATAGAGTTGATGGTAACACATTATACTGAGTATATCTAACACTGCTGACTTATAAATGTGATTGAGGCTTAAAGATGCAGTCAAGGGAGATAAATGTCAACTGAAAGAAAGCTAGAAAATAACCTAGGGACTGTATGACATAGTGAACTCAGTGATGGATGAGATTTTGGTTATCATACAAATAAAAGAACGTTCTTCTATGAACTAGAACAAATGGACATCACTATTACAAGGTGGTAAGAATATGATGATCCATGGGAAAATACAATTAATGTAATTTATGGACTACAGTTAACAGCAATATTATAATATTCCTGCAATAATGGCAAAGAAGGTACTATATCAATGCTAAGGGTCAGTAACAGGGGGTGTTAGAGTTTGATGTAATTATGAATTCCAAAAATATAAATTGAATCATGCTTGTAAACTGATCTGTTCATCTGGACACGATTAGGTTATGATTAGGGCATTGACTGGGCCTCCTCACTAGGGCATTGAGCCCCACCCCTCAGTAGGTATGGTCTCAAATATAAAAGGCAAGGTCAAAGACAGAGGGAGCAGATTTGAGAAGCAGATTTTTGAGAAACAGTTCTGATGTTGGAGAGGAGCGCCCCAGGAGAAGACAAGTGAGCCGTTCGCCTGATAGTCTACAGCTGCAGCCCTGGGAAGAGAGGAACCCAAAAAGCCTGAACACTGGAGACATCGGCAGCTGTCTTGCTCCAACACGTGGACTTTGGTGAGGGAAGAAACTTATGCTTTGTGGCCTGGTAAATGTAAGCTTCTACCCCAAATAAATACCCTTTATAAAGAACAACCAATTATTGGTATATATTGCGAAGGCACCCCTATGGCTGACTAATACAGGGGGGTATGGAATTTTTTCTACTGGAGTAAAGAAAATGTTCTATAAGAGACTGAAGCAATGACAGCACAATTCTGTGATGAAACTGAGAGCCACAGAGTGTATACTTTGGATGGAATGTACAGGGCATGGGACTGTGTAACATAGTGAACCATGTGGTGGATGATGGACTGTGGGTAACAGTAACAATATGAGAGTGTTCTTTCATGAACTATAACAATGGTATAATACTAATACACGGTGTTAATAATTGGGGGTTCATGGGGAAAATACACCATATGTAAGCTTTGGGCCATGGTTAGCAGTAATATTCTGATGATGTTCTTTCATTATTTGTAACAGATGTTCCACAACAATGCAAGGTGCTAGCGGTGGGGTGATGTATAGGAATTCTACACATTCTGCATGATTGTTTTGTAAGCTCACAACTTCTCTAACAAAAATCTAAAAAATAGAAAAACCACAATGGGATACCACTTTACACCCACAAGGATGGCTAGCATTAAAAAATTGGAAAACAGCAAATGTTGGGGATGATGTGGAAAAATCAAAACCCTCATGCATTGGTGGTGATTTAAAAAAAAATGGGGCAGTTGCTATGGAAAAGTTTAGCAGTTCCTCAAAAAGTTAACAATAGAATGATACAGCAATTCCACTCCTAAGTATAAACTCAAAGAAACTGACACAAGGAGTCAAACAGACAGTTGTACACCAATGTTCATAGCAGCATTATTCAGTTAGCCAATGTCCGTCAACAAATAAATAGATAAGCAAGATGTAGTACATACACACAATGGAATATTATTCATCCATAAAAAGTAATGAAGAGGGGGCCAGCTGTAGCCCATTTGGTAGGGAGCCAGTTTACCGCATAGGAGGCCCCGGGTTCGGTTCCTGGGGCCGCCTCAAGCAGGCAGACTGCCTTGAGAAGGCAAGCCACCGCGGGCAGGGCAAGCCGCCATGGGCAGGGCAAGCCCCCGCGAGCAGGGCAAGCCACCCCAAGCAGGCAGGCCACCGCGTGGTGAGCTGACTCGGTGGGTCGCCACAATGGAGGGGTACAAGCAGACACAGAAGAACGCAAAAATGAACACAGCAAGAACCAGCAGAAAGGGGGGGATATGTAATAAATAAAAAATAAATCTTTTTTAAAAAAAGTAATGAAGATCTGATAAATGCTACCACATAGATGGACCTTGAAAACATTATGCTGAGTGGAATAAGCAAGGCAAGTAAGGAGAAATACTGTATAACTTATACATATCAAACATACACAGAGAAAGAGAGCAAATTTCTAGAGAGGGAAGGTAGACTAGAGGTTACCAGGTGATAGGGAAAGGGGGGAAGAGGAAGTTCTTGCTTGGTGGTTACAGAGTGTTTATAAAACAAAAAGTAAAGTTTTTTTCAAAAAGTGCCCATACTAAGTGTTGGCAAAGATGTTGAACAATTGTACAAACAATTTGGAAAATAGTTTGGCAATTCTTACAAAGTAAACATACACCTACCATATGGTCTAGCCATTACACTCCTAGGTATTTACTGAAGATATATGAAAGCATATGTCCATATAAATACTAGCACATGAGTGTTCATAGCAGCTTTATTTGTAATAGACAAAAACTGGAAACAACCCAAATTGTGGCATATTCATTCAATGGAATATATCTCAGGATTAAAAAGGAAAAACCTACTGATAACAAACAACAATATGTTTGAGTATCAAATAATGATGCTGAGTAAAAGGGAGCTAGACCAAAAAAGTACATACTGTATGATTCCATTGATATGAAATTATAGAAAATGCAAACTAATCTACCAAAACAGAAAGACTGTTTGTTTGTGTGGAGATGGGAGTGGGAAGAGGAGGGAGGGAGGAAGGAATTGCAAAGAGACATGAGGAAACCTTTCAGTATAATGGATATCTTCATTATCTTTATTGTGGCGATGGTTTCAAGGATGTATGTATATATCAAAATGTACCAAATTGTACACTTTAAATACATGCCTTTGATTGTATATCAATTATACTTCAATAAAGCTGTTTAATGTGAGGGGGGTTAGTTGGACTTAGGTTTGAACCCAAGACGCCTGCTTCCAAAAACCAGGCTCTTAACCACTGTAATAACTGCCTCAAATAATCTAACACCACTGTACTCTCAAAAGGTGAAATTTTTTTGTTTGTTTAATATTATTACATTGGAATAATGAAAGTGCTGTAAGAATGACAGAAGTGATGAATGCACAAATACATAATTACACTGAATACCACTGATTGTACACTTTGGATGGACTTAAGCTTTATTAATATGGTTCAATAAAATTGATTTGCTAAAACATTAAATATCTAAACCTAGAAGATGATGATTTGTCAAATAAATTATTACATTCAAAACATGAAAAAAATTAGAATATAGATGGTAAGCTTTAAATCAATATCAAATTTCTTGAGCTAGCTAACTGTACTTAATGTTAAATTTGGTGGATCTGGTTATCTTGGAGGAGGTATATTGGAGCTCTCTGTATGGGTTTTGTATTATATTTGCAACTCTCCTGTAAGTTTGAAATTATTTCAGAATAAAAAGTTTAGGAGCAAAAAAAAATGTGTAGTGGGAAATGATACAGTATACAAAGTTTGTGGTAAATTCAAAAAAAGAGGTACAGAAAATCACAAGGGTTGAACAGGAGCAATCATTTCTAATAAGCAGGGAAAAAAGTTGAAATCTCAAATACTTATTCATTCAGTTACTAAGGCTCTACTATGTGCCATATAAAGTGTTATATATATATATATATATATACACACACACACACACACACACACACACACACACACATATGCCATTGCTTAATTTTATATTATCTCTTTGAGATAAAATTCTCATCCCATTTTATAAATGAGGAAATCACAGAATAAGTAAGAATAGCCAACATCCAAATTCAGTCTCTCTGGCTCCAAAGCCCATGTTCTTTTGACTTTTGTTCACTGCCTCCTCATATCCAAAAGAAAGCAGGATAGACAAATCCAACATTCTTTGTCTAAGTCCAAAAAGACCTCCTGCAGAAGACAGCCCCAGGAAATGTTCAAAACAATGGTAAAACTTTCTGCTGGTGGGTGGAAAAAGGCCTCCAAATCTAGGTAGGAAGATCAATCAATCTATCTATCTATCTATCCACATACATACACACACATGCACACACACACAAAACAGAAGAATATTCTGGTGGGCAATGAAAGCTATAGTAACAAAAACAAAACCTGAAACTTTTTTCCACTGCTGCTTTTGCCACATTTATCATGACTTAATAATTTCCAATGAACAATAAGACTGCATTTTTCTCTGAGACATCTGGGCCATGAAAAGAAGTCTAGAGTTTAGAACAATACTGGAAAAATTAGGCTTTTTAAATCCTTATCTACCATAATTTAGGCTTTATGGAGCAACAAAACATCTCCAATGAAATGAAAACTCTAAAATGCACATCCCCATACATGAAACTTTTAAAATCTGTTTCTATTTCATTGATCTTTTCATATCCTACCATTTTCAAGATTGTGATAAACAATGAAAAAGTATAAAATTCAAGAGATCCCTGGCTCTTCCATATAAAATCACTTGAATTCTATGATTAACTAGGACCTCACTTTCCTCATATGAAAAATGAACGGGAAAATTGATCAAACATGCTTAGCAATTTAATATTTTTATTAAAAATTTAATTACAAATTTCCCTTCAAATAACTTAAGGAGTAATTTTATTATTAAAATTGAACAAACGAAATGTTGGCATATTTTAATATCCAATCCCAGAGATCAGAATTAAGTAAACACTAAGTTAAACCATCAAAGTGCTAAAATTGCTAGTTACGCATCCAATATCCTTTTCATCTTCATTCTTAACAACAGAATCCCACTTTAATGTGGATAGCAATATGCCTAGATTTTTTTAAATCTTCATTTCCCTGCCTCTCTTATACTGGCTATGGCCATGTGATTAAATTCTAGGCAATTAGGCATAAATATGAGGCATTTGGAAAAGTTCTTAAGGGAAACTGATTTGGATAGAAAGTGCACTCCTTACACCTCCCTCTTTATTCTTTCTTCTGCCTAGTACATGATAGCTGCACCTCTAGTTATATTGAACTATGAGGTTCAATAGGAAGGTTAGGAATGGTGGGGAAGAAATATAGAAGGACTCTTAATCTTTTATCACCATGGAGCTACCAGAAATGCTATATATACCATATATTCATTTTTTATATGCATGAGATATAATTCTACCTTAATCATCACTATTATTTTGGGTTTTCTATAACATACAGTAGAGCCCAATCCTTATCTCAAAAGAAGGAATCCTATGGTATATGTTGGGTTATTATATTCATTTTACAATTCTTATGAAGGAGATGAATATCAATATTCAAGAAGGACAATGTACCCCACACAGAACAAATCATAACAGACTTACCATGAAACATCTACTATTCAGACTGCCAAAGGCCAAAGACAGAGAAAGGATTTTGAGAATAGTAAGAGAAAAGCAATGTATTATTTACAAGGGTGCCTTAAAAAGGCTAAGTGACAATCTCTCTTCAGAAACCATGGAGGTGAAGGCAGTGGTATGATATATTTAAGGTATTGAAAGAGAAAAACTGCAAGCCAAGAATTCTTTATCTGGCAAAACTATCCTTCAGAAATGAAGGTTAATTTAGAGTCTTTACAGACAAACAAAAACTGAGAGAGTATGTTATCAAGAGACTGAATCTAAAAGAGATATTAAAGGTATATTACAGTCTGATAGGAAAAGACAAAGGAGAGAGCCCTAGAGAAGAGTGTAGAAATGAAGAATGTAAATAAGAGAAATTGAAAGAGTTAAAAGACAGACAGTAGTAAGAGATGATAACAGAAACCCAAGGGATAAAATGGATGAAGTAACAGCTTTATAGTGGTAACAGTGAATGTTAATAGATTGAACTCCCCAATTAAAAGACATAGACTGATAGAATGGATAAAAAAAACATGAAGCATCTATTTGTTGTCTACAAGAGATTCACCTTAGATAAAAGAACACAATCAGGCTGAAAGTGACAGTTTGGAAAAAGAGATTTCATGCTAACAGCAATAAAAAAAGAGTGGGTGTTGCCATACTAATATCAGATAAAATAGATTTTAAATGCAAAACTGTATATGAGATGAAGTAGGGTTACTATATATTAATAAAAAGGGCAATTCACCAAGAATAAATAACAATAATATATATTTATGCACCGAACAGAGGTGCCCAAAAATACATGAGACACACAGTGGAAAAACTGAAGGGAGAAATAAACATTTCTACAATAATAGTTGGAGAATTCAATACTCCACTATCAGCATTAGATAGAACATCTGGATAGATTATAAATAAGGAAACTGAAAGCTTGAATAATATGACAAATGAACTAGCTCTAACAGATATTTATAGCAGTTTAGCATTGCTAATGAATTCCAAAAATAGATATTGGATTATGTTTGTAACTGGTCTGTACCTGGGCATGATTAAATTATGATTAGGGCTTTGATTGAGGTATGTCAATAGGCAGGGACTCACAGAGAAAACTACACAGAAGAGAAGAGAGTTGGAATTTTAATGCTGGAGCCCCAAGAAATAAGCACAGACAGGGGCAGAGCAGCTGAGCCTGGAAAGAATTGAGTCCCAGGAAGAAAAACAGAGCTGGTCACCTGAGAATCTTCAGCTGTCCTTGTGGAGACAGCAGGGCAGGTGAACCAGGACAGAAACAAGCCCCAGGAAGAGAGGAAACCCAGGAAGGCTGAACTCTTGGCGGACATTGGCAACCATCTTGTTCCAACTCATGGCAACAGACTTTGGTGAGGGAAGTAACTTATGCTTTATGGCCTGGTAACTGTAAGCTTCTACCCCAAATAAATACCCTTTAAAAAGCCAACAGATTTTCTGGTATTTTGCATCAGCACCCTTTTTGGCTGACTAATACATTATAGAGAGCATTAGACCTCAAAACAACAGGATATACATTCTTCTCAAGTGCTTATGGATCTTTCTCCAGATTAGACCATATGTTGGGATATAAGTGAGATCTCAATAAACTTTAAAACATTGAAATTATACAAAACCCTTTCTCTGATGATAATGGAATTAAGTTAGAATTTAGTCACAGGCAAAAAAGGAAAAATCCACAAATATATGGAGAGTAAACAATATAATCTTAAGTAATCAGTGAGTTATAGAAATTACAAGAGAAATCAGTAAATATTTCAAGACAAATGAAAACAAGACTAATAAATATTCCAAAAATTATGGAATACAGCAAAGACAGTGCTGAGAGGGAAATTCAAAACCCTCAATGCTTACATTAAAAAAAGAAAGAAAGAGCTAAAAATCAAAGACCTAACTGCACACCTGGAGATATTAGAAAAAGAAAAGCAAACCAATCCCAAAGCAATCAGAAAGCAATAACAAAGATTAGAGCAGAAATAAACATAATGAATGAAAAAAAAACAAGAGAAAATCAACAAAACTAAAAGTTGGTTCTTTGAGAAGAACAACAAAATCAATAAACGCTTAGCTAAATTAACAAAGAAAAAAGGAGAGAAGATGCAAATGAATAAAATCAGAAGAAGGGTGACATTACCACTGACCCAGCAAAAATAAAAGAGATCATAAGAGGATACTATGAACAACTGTATGCCAACAAACTAGACAACATTGATGAACTGCAAAAATTTCTGGAAACACATAAACAAACCACGCTGACCCTAGAAGAAATTTAAAAATCTCAGCAAACCAATTACAAATTTTTTAAAAATTAAAACAGTCATCAAAAGTGCCCCCAAAAATGAAAAGTCCATGACCAGATGACTTCACAGGTGAATTCTACCAATCATTTAAAGAAGATCTAATACCAATCCTGCTCAAACTCTTCCAAAAAACCTGAACAGGAAAGAACGATACCAAAGTCATTCTATGATGCTAACATCACCCTAATACCAAAGCCAAGTAAAGATATTAAGAAAAAAGAAAATTACAGACCAATTTCTTTAATGATCATGGATGCAAAAACCCTCAACAAAATACTTGCTAACTGAATCCAAAAACACATCAAAGAAATTATACATCATAATCAAGTAGAGTTTATACCAGGTATGCAAGGATGGTTCAACTTAAGAAAATCAATCTGTATAATATACCACATTAATAAATTGAAGAAGAAAAATCACATGAACATTTCAATTGTTGCAGAAAAGACTTTTGACAAAATGCAACATCTTTCCTTGATAAAAACAGTCCAAAAAACAGGAATAGAAAGAAATTTTCTCAATATGATAAACTGCATATATGAAAAACCCACAGCTAACATTGTACTTAATGGTGAAACAATGAAAGACTTCCCACTGAGACTGGGAACAAGACAAGGATACCCACTCTCCCCACTGTTACTTAATATTGTGCTAGAGGTTCTAGCTAGAGCTATTAGGCAAGAAAAAAATAAATAAAAGGCACCAAAATAGGAAAGGAAGAAGTAAAACTTTTGTTATTCGCTGATAATATGATTCTATATTTAGAAAACCCTGAAGAATCCATAATAAAACGATTAGTACTTATGTACAGTTTCAGCAATGTGGCAGGATAAAAGATTAATATACAAAAATCAATAGTGTTTCTATACACTACTAATGAGCAATCTGAGGAGGAAGTCAGGAAAAAAAATCCATTTACAATAGTGACTAAAAGAATCAAATATTTAGGAGTAAATTTAACCAAGGACAATAGTGACTAAAAGAATCAAATATTTAGGAATCAATTTAACCAAGGATATAAAGGACCTGTATTCAGAAAACTATAAAGCACTGCTAAAAGAAACCAATGATGATCTAAATGAATGAAATAATAAATGATATTTAGTTGGAAGACTAAATATCATTAAGATGTCAATTCTACCCAAACTGATCTATAGATTTAATGCAAATCCTGATGAAAATTCCAATATCCTTCTCTGTAGAATTGGAAAAACCCATTATCAAATTTATGTGGAAGGGTAAGGGCCCCTGAATAGCCAAAAATATCTTTAAAAAAGAATGAAGTTGGAAGACTCTCACTTCCAGACTTTAGTATCTAGCTACAATGATTTAAAAAAGAAGATAGATATAGATATAGATATAGATATAGATATAGATATAGATATAGATATAGATTCAGATTTAACATGGTACTGGCACAAGGATAGACATATTGACCAATGGAATTGAACCAAGAGTTCAGAAATAGACCCTCACATCTATGGTCAAGCGATTTTTGACAAGGCTTTCAAACCCACTCATCTGTGTCAGAATAGCCTATTCAATAAATGGTGCTGGGAAAACTGGATATCCATCTCTAAAAGAAAGAAAGAGGATCACTATCTCACACCTTATACAAAAATTAATTCAAAATGGATCAAGTACCTAAAAATAAAAACTAAATCCATACAACTCTTAGAAGAAAATATACAGAAACATGTTCAACAGCTTGTGCTTGATGGTAGTTTTTTGGACCTTACACTCACAGCACCAGCAACAAAATTTTTTAAAAAATACTTCTGATCTTCAAAAGACTTTTTCAAAAAAGTGAAAAGACAGCCAACCCAATGGGAAAAAATCTTCAGAAACCATATATCTGATAAGGGATTGATCTCCGTGTTATATAAAGAGATCACTCAACAACAAAATGACAAGCAACCGATTAAAAAATGGGCAAAAAATTGAACAGACGTTTTTGTGAAGTGGAAATACAAATAGCCAAAAGACACATGAAAAGGTATTCAACATCACTAGCTATTAGGGAAATGCAATCAAAACTACAATGAAATCATCTTATACTATACAGAAGGGCCATTATTAAAAGAACAGAAAACTTCAAGTGCTGGAGAGGTTCTGGAGAAATAGGCACACTCCTTCACTGTTGATGAGCTGTAAAATAGTATAACCTCTGTGGAAAACGATCTGGTGGTTCCTAAGGAAACTAAGTAAGAATATATTCAGAAGAACTGGAAGCAAAGACACAAACAGATATTTGCATACCAATGTTTCTGTGGCATTATTCACAATTGCCAAAAGATGGAAACAACCTAAGTGCCCATCAACTGATGGATGGATAAACAAGGTGTGGTATATTCATACGATGGAATAAGACTCAACTATAAGAAGAAATTAATTGGGGAAGTACACGACAACATGAAGGAACCCTGAGGATACTATATTGAGCGGAATAAGCTAGACACAAAAGGATGAATACTGTATGATCTTACTAACATGAACTAAGCACGAGTAGACTTACAGAGATGGACTATGAAGTGTAGGTTTGTGAGAGATAGAATGTGGGATGAGAAGGGGGAGAAGATGCTTGATGTATATAGAATGTTTAATAAGGTCAAATGTAAATTATGTGGTAATGGTTGAACTTGACAGTAACACATAATGAATATAACAAACACTGTTGATTTATGGATGTTTTTGTGGCTGGAACAGTAGTCTAAGAAGATTAATGTTATCTGGAGGCAAGCTGGTGGATAATATTGGGAATGCATAACAATGATTTTAGAAGTAATTGAGGATTGTGCTCAATAATACAAATACAGGAGTGTTCTACTACAAGGTGTTAAGAATGTGGTGACTGAAGAGTATTTTTCTATTGGTATAACCCACCCATGTGAAGGCGAAAGGAAAATAAGATTAATTTTCTCATTAGACATAGGAAATTTTAGTAAAAACAATTTTAAGATCAGTTTCTCATCATGGATGTTCATTAAATTGCTATACACCTAGTGCTAATTCTATCAATTGGAGTGTGAGCCTTTTTGTAAGGTAGAAAGAAGCCTTCTACACAGCAAACCAGTAGATCCAAAAGTTGAAAAACTGCAGATAAAATAAGCATGAAGAACTCATATTTGATGCAACTTTTGGTTCTTTTTTCCCAAAAGGCTTATAAAGTGATTCAATTTGGAAAGCTTTCAGCTTCCAGCCCTTGAATGTGAAGTGTTGTTGGCATGTCTGACAGTAGTCTCATTCACTCCTCAATAAACAACATTGAAATACAAAAAAAAAAAAAAAAATAGTGATACTTGGGGAAAATATACCTAATGGAATTTATGGACTATATTCAATAACAACGTTGCAATATTTTTGTTGCAAAAGCAGAGTTGGTACTATATTAATTCTAATGGTAAAAAAAGAATATGGGGTTTGGTTTTGTGAGACATGAATATGACTAAGCATTTTTTCCTCTTCATTTGTTTTCATTAACAAGGAGACATTGACTCCGTTATTTAACTAATCTGTGTTAATCTGTGTATCTTTCTGAGCACTATAGGAACAACTGAGTTAGCAGTTGGAATTAGATGAGATAAAAGTGACTGAAAAAGAACTTTTTAGGAGTAATGTTTCCATGACTTGTTGACCTGCCTTTTCCTGTTCTTTTATTTTTGTGAATTTGAAATAAAAAGAAAGAAAGAAACAGTGAGGGCCCAAACTACTATCCAGTCTAATGAAATATAATTGGTTTATAAATAATTTGGTAAGCATTTCCCTGATGTTTCTCCCCTTTAGTTTTCCCCCACTCCCCTCACACCTGCAACCATAAATTGTCACTCAGAAATAAGTAGGGTAGAGTCACATACCTAACAAAGTTCTTCCTATAGTCTGGAAAAAGCCTAAGAGCAACTATGGATAGTGAAAGCATTAACAAAGAATGAGACAAGACAATGATAATATTGGCCAAAAGTTGCTTCCCAATACCCAAACATCCCCAGCTAAGTTTGCCCTTATGAGCAGTACAATTCAGTCATTCTGTGTGTATTTCAGGAAAAAATATTCCATGATGACCTAGACACTGATTATTCCCATTACAGGAATGCTGTCTGTTCTGATTCTCAGGAGGGCCACAGCCAGGTATAGGATAATTAACATGGTCCTAAATAAATGGATTAAATAACATGCATATTTGTATGTAATTTGCTATGTAGTTTATGTTATATATTATCTTACAATTTCAAGGTAAAATGTTATCATTGACTGTGGTTTCTTTTTTTCTCTTCCTGAAAGCATTGTCAACCATCAGAAGCATGTAGCAGAACACAAGCATATTTATTCTGTATGTTATGAATGGTGTGATGGACATTTAAGATAGAATACGCCATAGAACCTGCCTTCAAGGAGTTTACAGTCTAATAACCAAAATGTATCAGATCTCACTGGAAGGTTAGGTAAAACAATAAGAAAAATATGCTGAAGAACACAGATTTCAATCACTTGGGCCCAAAATAATTTGATATCCAATTCCACCTATGCTCTAGAGCTCTCAGTTTTAGATCAACATTATCAATGACACTGGATATTCAACACTGTGCCAGGAAATACCAAGAATAAAAAGAGGAATAAACAAAATTATTAACTATTTATTAATGAATATACTTCATAACATACCAAAAAAAGTATAGTATACTTTCTCACCCTTCAAGAATCTCACAATACAAAGTCTACTTAGTGTGCTAGGAAACTTAGTTTAGTAGCAGAAGACTTGTTTTGCAAATTATGACTTACTGATAAACTACCTAATATTTAGTGAGCTTGGTCCTCATTTGTACAATGCAAATAGTAATGTCTGTTCAAATAAGGTTCAAATAATATGTCAAAGAGCTAGCACCAATGGTCTTCATATTGTACTTCACAGAGTCCTGAAGCTTAGAAACACATGAGGTGCCACAGAAAGCCTTTGAATCAAGGGATTTATACTTCAAAAAAATAAATGAAATGTTTTTAATCCACTCATATATGCAAGACATCTTTGGTAAAAAGAGTTGACTAGTTTGTCAAGAGCAAAGGTTCCCCTTATAGGAGTAATAGATTAAGCCTAGACTCTGAAAATCCTTGGCTACCAGGCCAAAGAATTTGGCCTATACAGGTCAGTTATAAGGAACAGAAGAATGTCCTGATCTCAGCAAAAGTTTAAGAACATTAATTTGGCATTAAGGTATGGGATCAACTATAACAGGTAGAAGTGGAAAAGCCAGCAGAGAGGTATTGCAATGGTCCAAATGTGGTTAAATATGTGAACTGGAATGGGAGGAAAGGGAAAGGAAAGGGAAAGGAAAGGGAAAGGAAAGGGAAAGGAAAGGGAAAGGAAAGGGAAGGAAAGGAAAGGAAAGGATACGGTAAAGAAAACTGAAGCAGGTCATGGATCAGTACTGAAAAAGTAGCCAGAAAAAAATCCACTCCAATCTCAGAGGAAAGGTGATAGGAGCAAAGGCAAAAGTCACTTAATAGATTCTACTAATTAAACATCAATTAAAGTGGTAGAATCAAAATGAGGCCAAATCAGTAAATGGGTGTCAGGAGAGAGGATGCTAAAAGTGAGTAAAGTAAATAATGGAGTAGGAGCTATAAATGAAACCAAGATCAGGAACTAGCAAACACAAATAAAGTAGTATTTGTGGAAATTCAAGAAGAAATTGAAGTATGGTCTAATTTAATTCCAGGTGATAACATCTAGTTGTCAGCAGGCTCCTTTTAGATGGCTGGCTCAGCAGTGCCCAGAGGCCTTGTGAATGTTCTAAAAGGTTTGAATCGGATCAGCACCTGACAAGGACTTAGTGAGTAATAAGACATAGAGACAAGGGGAAAGGAGAAATCAAAGATGTTTCACGGTTTAGATTGCAAGTAATTTGAAGAGTAGAAGCAACATTCATAGGAAGAATAAAGCAGGGTAGGGGGACAATTTGAAAGGTATACAGTCAGAGGGGAGAGGCAATAGAAGGAATGTCCACCACGAAATTGGAAATGCAAAATTAGCACAATAGCTTCCACACAGTTAATGCTTAATAAGTATTTGTTGAATGGATTATTGAATAATTGGGCAAGTGAATTCAGTTGAATTATATGGGACTGACAAAAAATAGCACACAAAAGTTGATAAGGATAATGACTTGGGGAAAGCCACTGAATTTGACAAATAAGTCATTGATAATTATCAAAGAGTAGCACAATAGAGGCAAAAGCCACACTATTGCAGGCTTTAAAAGAAAGGGTTTAGGGGCCGGCTGTATAGCCCAGTGGATAGGGCACCGGTTTACCACATGGGAGGCCCTGGGTTCGGTCCCCGGGGCCTCTCCGGATGGGTGGACGGCTTGAAAAGGCAAAAGCCCCCGTGGGCAGGGCAGAGCCCCCGCGGGCAGGGCAAAAGCTGCCACAGGCAGGGCGGAGCCGCCCGCCAGTGGGCAAGGCCACCATTCACCAGTGAAGCTGACTGGGCACATCACCGCGGGCGGGGGGCGGGGGGAGGCAAAAAGCAGAAAATAAAAAATAAATCATTAAAAAAAAAAGAAAGGGTTTATAAGAGATATGGTAACATGTATAGTATATATTTACAAGAAAATGGGCAACAGACAGAAGAGGAGAAATTGGTTGGCAGTAGAATCAATATAGGAACACATTTTAGTTAAACCTCACATGGCATACATGACCAAAAATCATAAACTACTGTTAATGAAAAATGAAATTCCATTGGTACTTATGAACCTGACTACATAATAGGGTTCCTAAAATCACTTTCTTTGCCATATGTCCCAGCATTCATCAAAATTTGCTCAACAGCCCTGACAAGAAGCCCTCAAAGTGCTACTTCTAGAGTCCTACTTTTATCACATAATAGGGTTGGAAGCTATCAGTGATACACAGGAAACTTTTCTTCTCATGGAACATCAAGGAACCAAAAAGAAAGCAACGAACTCTAGGTCCACACCTTAGTCCACATCAGCATCAATTGCCTGCTATCATACCTGTGCAATGTAAAGTACATAAATTCCATAGTCATCGATACTTAAGAAAAAAACTTTTTTTCTATTAAATCTCTAAGTCCAGCAACCAACCAAAAATGCCTCTCCCAGAACCACTTAAGAAATAAAATGGGGGGCCGGCTGTAGCCCAGGGGACAGGGCACTGGTACACCACATGGGAGGCCCCAGGTTCAGTTCCCGGGGGCCTCTCTGAGCA
>PVKH010001950.1:0-28654 GCA_004027955.1 Chaetophractus vellerosus
TGAGCTTGAATTGAAATTAAAACAAAAACATTGTTTTTGTGGGGACATGTTAGTGCAGGTGTGCTATACTTATTATATAGTACACAGTATAGTGTGGACTTAGTAAGGGGTCTGTGGTTTTCACCTGACTGGGAAAGGGGTCTGTGGAAGTAGCAACACTTCAATATGGGTTCATCTATTGTAACAAATGTACCACACTCATGAAGGACATTGTTAATGTGGGCAAGTGTGGGAGGGGGAGGCTTATGGGAATCCCTTATATTTTTAATGTATCATTTATATAATTTAAAGCTTCTTTAAAAAAAAAATAATTATTTGAAAAAAAAAAAGAGTCCCTGGTCTAGAGAGAGAAAAAAAGAAGCAAATATAGTAAAAATATAATAAAAAAAAGAAAAATCTTGTGAGTCATATTTTTTGTTTCAGGAACATGAGTGTCTTTGATTCAAGGTCTATATTGATCTGAACGAACTGATTAACTTAATAGGACTTAACACATGTCCCCTCACATTAGACTATTTATAGCAGATTTAGGAAGCTATGTTTGATATACATGCAACTCTAACTAATCTTATTATCAACCAGAGCAAAAAATACATTTTAAAGATTTCAGTTTGAGAGGCTGTCTGCAAGGGCATAAAGGATCAGTGTGGGAGTAATGGACTAGATGAGGGCAACACAATGTGGGTTTTAACCCCAGCTTCGTCAGATCCAGATCAAGTTATTTATTCAAGACATTTTACTGTCTGCTTTTCATAGCGTTGAGATTTAGAGGGTAAAGGTCATTTTTTCTTTCACACTAAGTTTCACATAGAAAATAAAGGAGTTATATCATCTCCATTCTTTTAATTCACTTATATTCTACAAGAAATTGTTTGTGAACAGATACTTACTACCAGTAAGGAAGGGGAAAATGTAACACACAAGAAATAATGATCATTAATTATAGAAACTCCTCAAGGTGCAAAGAATAATTTGAAAAGTTCTCCACCGCTGGGCCTTTAACGTCCCTTTTAATTCTGGAATTTCTTCTATGAAACAGCTGTGATATAAAAGAAATAAAATTCGATATTTAGCTTTTACATGAAACTATATATATATTTTAAAGCTTCTAGTAAAGCGTAAAGGGAATAAGGTCTGAGTAGGGAGGGAGAAATTACCAGTTGGAAAGGCTTTTGGCCCTGGTATTCTACCTAGATAGGTCTTTTCAATTTAAGTTCTCTTGCCTGGCCCCTCAAGGTCAGGGCCAAAATACCTTAGTCTCTTTCACTGCCCCTAAGGAAGACCCTGACTTCCCAAACTCGGATTTGGGGTGCCTCAGAGCCTCAAGTTCCTACCCTCGTCCTAGTGACACAGTTCCTTGACAAGTCCCGCACCAGACCCCGAGAAGCCCAGCCCGGCTCTGCAGCTCCCCAGAACCCCCATTATTTAAGGCAGTCCCCTCGGGATACCCCCATCACTCTTCCGGACCTTAGCTTGCCGCCCTTCTCCGGGGAACCCGGGATTCTGAGGGCAGAGAAAAAGGGCCATACTTAAGCACAGGCTCTCACATCCGACACCAAGGCGAGGTTGCGGGACAGCGCGGCTGGTCGAGTCGGGGGGCGGAGAGCCGGGGTCAGGGTAGGCGCCACCGGGGCTACATGGGAAAGAACACGTGGGAGCGGCAATGTAAAATAGCTCTTAGACCCTTATCGGCCGATTCGTTACAATTCTGGGCGCTCTAAAGGAAAAAAGCGGATACGATCAACGAATCCTAAAATCCCCTTAAAATTAATTTTTGTGTTTTTATACTTAGATAATTCATCTCTATTCCTGGTTTCTTCTCTAATAGAAAACCGAATCTGTCGTAAATATTTGAAAGAATAGTTTACCTAAGCCTAGGTCTCTAACGGTCCCTAGGAGCTACACTGTAAACAGTCCCTAATAAACACGAATGTATTACCAGTTATGTCAGGAACTCTGTAGCTCTTCGATAAGTTTCGTGGGTTTTAGTCAATGCTTAAATTTATGGGTCAATGTGCTGCCTAAAAACAAAAGCAACAAACTATCAAATTAACACCTGTTTGAGGCCTTTTACGTAGAAGTTTGTTTCCACTCGGGCAGGAATGGCAGGGCACCGTATAGCACCGAGCTTTTTGGTTGGATGTTCTGGACGATGTTCTTGGTGCACATGCGTATTGTATCTCAAGGGCTTAAGGGAGAGTGTGTGTTGATCCTCGGGTAACTGAAGCTGTTGAGAGGTTAGACCTGGAGCTGCGCGGCTGCCGGGCTTTCTGGAGATGCGTTGGGGTGAATTTAGGTGCTCAGGGTTCCATCTGGAGTGGTGTGTGAAACTCCCTGGCTGAAGAAAGCTACTACGCTTCTTATGTGGGTTTTTCGTTTGTCTTTAACATTTCGCTTTTATCTGTTTGACTCCCGCCTCTCAACAAATCTTAACCCCGCCTTCACGTCTGTTTTGTTTTGCACTGCCAGATTTCGTGTTGAGTAATGCACGGCGTTTTAGGGTCCTTATTAATACTCATGTCAATTCCACTTTGAGATTAATTGGCATGGTGCATTAATAGACTGAATGGAATTAAAGAGTAAGACGTTTTAATCTTTAACCCTGGATAAAGTACACGTATTTAAATTTCCAGTTTTGTGGATATTCAAGTTTAGATATCGTTTGATTTAAAAGTGGATGACTTCATGTTTTTAAATAACTTCTGAAAAATCACATTTTCTTTATTATACGCCTTCCTGTACGCTTGTTCCCCTAGTCCTCAAAGCAGTAGAAAGTTTCTTCTGAAGCCTTACGGACCCCGAAGAAAGTTCTAGCAATCAGAACTGTGGGACTAGTTTTGTTACTAACAATATGAAAGGCTCTGTGTTTTGTTCGAAAAAGCAAAATAGGGTCAAAATACCAGCGAGGAGACTTCGTGAGGTATCTCCGAATCAGGGAGATAATTTGGCTTTGTTGAAAGATGAGTTGCCCTGTGTTCCTTCGGCATTGTCTGCAAATAAACGTCTTCCTGTTGGATCGGGGACTGGCTTGAATGGAACGTTGCGTGGTATGTGATTCCATGTAGTGTGTGTTTGTTTTATTATTTTTTTATTTTTCAGCATTTAAAAAAATTTTTTATTTTTTTCCATGTAGTTTTTCAGCAGTTTTCAACTTCGCGCTTTGTGCTTCAAAATTTAGCATGTTTTTAATGTTTAAGTTCCCAAACGTGATATATTAGTTTGTGCAGGTGAGTGAAAACTGACCCTTTTCCCTGGAAAAATGGCCAGGCACAATCTACAAAATGTTTGTTGAATGAATGAAACTTTAACATTCCCTATTGTGCTTTTAATTGTGTGGTTTTTGTGTACAGTTCTTATTCATATCTGTTATGGCTCTATTTAACTTGTACAGGCGCTTAATTTTCACCAGGAGTGCTTTTTACCAAATACTCCACCTTCTGCTTGGTTAATGTTATCCAGTTTTGTGTGGTAGAAAATCCCTTCTCCGATTTGATGGCTTCTGTGTTCTAAGCCACTTAATTTTTCCAGGGCTCATTCAATATGAAGATACCATATGCTTTACCTACTTCACAGGGTAATTTTAAGGATAAAATTAATGAATATATGTGCAAAAATAATAAAAATGCTTTTATAATGTTGCTTTTCTTTGGGTAGGGGTATAGCCACAAAACCCTAATGTAGGCCTGCTGGTTAAATCAAGTTTTTCCCATTATCTACCTTTTTTCTTTTCTTTTTATTTATTTATTTTAGAACATTTTCATTACTCTAAAAAGAAAAATTCCATACCCCTTAGTCACCTCTCAATGCCTCTGTCCTTCTCCAACCCTACATAACCACCAATCCATTTCTGTCTCTATTGGTTTATATATATTTATATTTCATATAAATGCAGTAATGCAATATGAATTACTTTGTGTCTGTTTTTTTTCACTTAGCATAGTGTCTTTTAAAATTATTGTTTTTAATTAGATTGTAGGCTTATAGAAAAGTCATGTAAAAAATACAATGTTCCCATATACCCCCTTTGTTACAATTGATGAAAGAATTTAAAAATGGTACTATTAACTATAGTCCATAGTTTATATTAGGTGTATTTTTTTTTTCATATACCACTCTATTATTAATACCTTGTATTTAGTGTTGTACATTTGTTATAATTCATGAAAGTGTCATATTCTATTTCTGGCACATGATTCTACCCCTATTTTGTCCAAATTAACAGTGTGCTGCTCCTATATTTTATAATTTTATACTTAATATCTCACCGTCAGTACTAATCCTTATTTTCCGAAATAACAACTGTAAAAACCTCCATTGAGGTATATTTAAATGAATATCCTCAAATTTTTTACAGGTATTGTGGCTTCCAGTTCGAATCCTGCATTAATAAGGAGTTTATAGTTCTTGAATTATACAGTTTTTAAAAGGTATGGTTCTAATAAAAAAAATCATTAAAATTGGTTCCTTTGTTTTCTTAGGTATGTCAGACTTAACTTCTGCCAGAAATTATCACCAGCCTCCATTAGGAAATCCCATGATGTCAGAAAGTGTAAGCAAAAAGATCTTTAATTATGTTCATGTTAATATTCAATATTGTCAAATAATGTGTTCTTGAATTATGTTTGATTAGCAACATGCATGAAACCGCTAGTGAACTTTCTGTCTCTATGAATTTTCTTATTTTAGATATTTCATAAAAGGGGAATCATTCAATATTTGTTCTTTTTGTCTGGCTTTGGGAAAAAGGTATTCTTGACCAGACACAACATTCTCTTGTTTGGTAATGGAACAATAACAACGTAATTGTAAAAAGCAAAAGTGAGGTGTGATTATGATCATTCAAATTATTTGTGAGGTTTTTTGTTTGTCTTATTGGGTCCTTAAGAAGTAATAACATGAAATATCCGTTACTTAACGTTTTTAGTGTATAATGTTGAAACGTGATGGTAAATGTAATGTTTTGATCATGAGATTTTCATATTATGTTTTGACCACTAATCATAATGTTGACCTATTATTGCCAATTGAACAAGTCTAGATAGCAAGTTAAGAGAGTTTCATAATATAATATATTGAAAATTGAAGTTGGCAAACTAAGAGTTAAATTGTTTGAGACTTTTTACTTATCAATTTTGTCACAAGCTCACAATAAAAAGTATAATTGTTAAGAAGAGGCCATAAATAGCTGATTACTCATCCCCTTAATTTCTAAACACAGAAACAATTTCCATAAATACAGAACTCCTTCATAAGGTCCTTTCCTTATTCATTTTGGTAGCAGAAAAATTTAGTGTAAAGTAAATTATGTTCTTAACACTTCTCAGTCAAACCACTTAGATTTAAAGGGGAATAGGAATCATTCTAAGCAGGAAAATATGTGCACTTTTTATTTTTTTGTAAGTTTTTTGCAGTAACTAAATGCACTTATTTGGGTTTCTCTCCTTGTGTGTCCTATTTTTAGTCATCTAAGGATTTTTATTTGGTGAGTGTTAGAAACTTCATATGTGGCTTAAAAGTTTTCATTGTTTCTGTTGGATCACTGAACATCAAAGATTCATTGCACTTATGAACAAGGAAACTTTTTTTCAATTTATGTTTAATTTGCAATGCTGTACTGTGTATGCTGATGCAAGCCTTTTTCAGTTCAAGAAAATAAATATTTATAGAAGAAAAAAAGTATAATTGTGTGTGTACTTGGTCTTTGAGTAAATGCCTAGCCTTTGGGATAATGTTTTTGTTTCTTTTTTGAACAGGCCTTATTTCATGATTAATCTTGTTGAATTTTATTATCTAAATAATTTCCCCAACGTATGTATATACTGTTATTACATAATTGAGGATAAATGAATTGTCTTTATCATGAATATCAGTAGTCAGGATTCTGTTAGATTTCATATGGGCTCACAGCTTGTTTTGTATAGGTTTGCACACTGTAAACAATGCTTGCAAAGCAAACCTAGTTCCAGAGTTCATAGAAATTAATTTTTAAAAAACTAAAGTTTCTTAAAATAATTTAAGGCTATGAGCAAATTTATTTACCCCCATTATTACCAATTCGGAGCACTAAAACGAAGCAAAACATTTTTGCCACTTTGGGAGCCAAAAAAGGCATCTCATTTTATTTTTTATTTCTTTTATTATTAGTACAGAAAATTATTTTTATGTATATGGCCATTTGTATTTATTTTGTGAATTACTTGATTATGTGCTGTGCTTTTTCTTACTGACTTGTGGGAGTTCTGTGTATTAATTTCCCAGAGCCATCCTGTTATACTGTTAGTCTCATTTACTATTTTTACAAAGTTAACACCATGTCGTCAGTGGATAGCCTGGAATGGTTTCCTTTTATGATTTTCTTCTATGCCTTTTCTGATTTAGCAGAAAAAAGATGAAGGTGTATCTAAGGCAGGTGAGGAGTAATGCTGAATGAATCTAGTTATTAAAAAGCCTTAGTGGGGCCGGCTATAGCTCAATTGGTAGGGCACCGGTTTACCACATGGGAGGCCCTGGGTTCAGTTCCCGGGGCCTCCTTGAGCGGACAGACCGCCTTGAGAAGGCAAGCCGCCACGGGCAGGGCAAAGCCGCCACGGGCAGGGCAAGCTCCTGCGGGCAGGACAAGCCGTCCGCGAGCAGGCAAGGCCGCAGCTCGGTGAGCTGACTCGGCGGGTTGCCGCAGCGGGGGTGGGGGAGGGGGGAGAAGACAAGCAGACACAGAAGAATGCAAAAATCAGCACAGCAAGAGCAGAAAAGGGGGGGGGAATATATAATAAAATTAAAAAAAATAAATAAAAAGCCTTAGTGTCTTAGCACTGAATAGAATCTTAGCGATAAGTCTAGGGTTACAAATGTGAACAGAAAGCTCTCTGCCAATCAGTGCTGCCTATTAGTGGAGCCCCCAGAGGCGGCATATGAGCTCAGTGACAAAGAATACTAATATTAATTTGTGCTGTTCTGCCATGTGTTGGCCACCCTTAACTATGCCAGCCTTGTCCAGTGAATCAGGTTTTCAAATTTAACTGAATAAACTGAGATGTTAAATGACTGCTCTGCTAGAAGTGGCAGATCTGGGATTTTGAGCCTGATTCTCAGTGCCACGGTTGCTTGTTCACTCACTTGTTCATTCACTTGTCTGACAGCATATCACTCACTCACTCAATAAATCCTTCAGGGTATCTAAGCACTGTGGTGTTGCTAGAAATGAAATATATAAAATATATAGCTCTGCTCTTCTTGAGACAGTATTAACATAGCTAGTAAATGATACTTAATAAATAATAAATCACAAATCTTACTTTGCTTTACATTTTTTCCTTTTATACCCTGAAGGATTTTTCTAAAGATGTTGTACCACAAGGGTTGCCTCTGGATAAAACAGAAGAGAGCAACAGGCAAGAAGGTAAAGGGATAGAATTGATTTTTAGACATTCATAAAACAGCTTTGTAGTGTTCTCTTATTATTTTCATTTTTAAATTAGTTTTTTTCTTCCAAATTAAGTTATTAATAGAATCTCTAAAATTCAGAAAAATGCTTGCAATGGTAAAGCTAATTTTATTATTATAAACCTATTGTATAGGTTTGGCATTAGATACCTGTTTATAGATTCTGAATTTAAGTTTTGAGTGGCCTTTGGTCAGATAACTGATTAAAAATGTGCTTTCAAAACTTTGTCTACTGATAGACTCTTTAAAGCAGTTGGTTTTATTTTCTTCTGAGCAGTTTTCTCTTTAGATTTTGAGCAAGTATCCAATTTGGCCCCCAGATCTTTTCAATATAATTTTTCCCCCAAGGGTTAAGACTGTTACATTTTTAATTGGTCACCTAATTTGTTCCTTGACCCCTTTTTTTTTTGTATTGAGAAATCATAATGCTGAATTTATAAACAATGTTTTAGTTTAAAAAGTTTCTCTTTGATTAGCTTATTACAGTTTATTACAATAAATTTTCAGTGTTTTGATGTATATTTTCGTGTCTTGATTTTGCAGCAAATGACATCTTTATTTCTCAGTACACCATGGGGCAGAAAGATGCTCTAAGAACAGTTTTAAAGCAAAAGTAAGTTTATTTGCAGAAATAGATGGATCTTTTTATGTTTTTCTCTGTGGTTCTCTAAAATCAGCTTCATTTATACCTTAGCATATGAAAAAATTTCTTTTTACTGTGTGTGATAATAAATACAAAGTATCTCATACAGTGCTGGGCACATACAAAGTTCTCAATAGCTGTCAGCTCTTGTTGTGGAAGAGGTACTGTTATAAGCTATTTATGTGCATCAACTCATTTAATCCTAACTAAACTCTGTGAAATAGATTCCATTACCATCTCTGTTTTACAGAATCTCCATTTTATAGATGGGGAAACTGAGATACAGAGAGACTATTTCCCCAAGATCATTTGGCAATTAATTCCTGGGCTAATTCAAATCCAGGCAGTCTGCCTTTAGAGCCTGCTCTCTTAACTATTTTACTATACTGCTTAGTAGTAGTTAAGTAGTTCCTAATACATGATGCTTATTATTTACTGTAGAAGGACATTTAGACTTTCTTTGTCAAGATCTGAGAAAGGGGAAAGCTTAGTAACTGGATGGACAGTGAAAGAAGACCATGACTATTCTATCTAAATGCATCTCCTGACTTTATACCAATGTAATACAAAAGCAGTTTTGACAGCAGTACCATGATGAACATGAGAGAAGAATAGATGAAGTGGGAGAGAATTTTTATTATCCTTATCATTAATGGGGACAGATTGAGATACACATTCTTATGCTAAATGTGTTCTACTCTTGAACTAGAGAGCATGGAAAGCCCCTTAGAAGATTGTTATTCACATTTTTGTCTTAAGAGGCACCGGGGAATGAACCCATGACCTTGGACATGGGAAGCAGGCACTCAACCAACTAAGCTACACCTGCTCCCCTTTATTCACTTTTTTTTTTTTTTTTACAGATTTATTTTTACTTATTTCTCCCTCCCACCCCTCATTGTTTACACTCACTGTCTGCTCTCTCTGACTGCTTATCTTCTTTTTAGGAGGCACATGGGAACTGAACTTGGGACCTCCATGTGGGAGGGAGGCACCCAATTGCTTGAGCCACCTCCACTCCCTGTTTGTTGTGTCTCTCATTGTTTCCTCTTTGTGTCTCCTTGATCTCGTTGCATCAGCTTGCCATGCTAGCCTGTCTCATCAGCTCACTGTCTTGCTTGTATTCTTTAGGAAGGACTGGGAACTGAACCCGGGACTTCCCATGTGGTAGGCGGGTGCCCAAGTTGCTTGAACTACATCTGCTTTCCCCTTTATTCACTTTTAAGCTCTTATTTTGTTCAAGAAGGAAATTTTATATTACTTCTGTAAATGGAAAATTATTTTTTTATAATATGATTAAAATACATAAGTATTAAAATAAAAAAATTCTTTTTTCACTTATAGTTGTCTGTGGTATGCGGTGACATTTTGGGAAACACTAGACTAAGAAAAATAAAATATGTGATCTTTTGAGGCAGTCAGAGTTTCATCACTTGTTCCTTGGCCCCATCAGGTTTTTCTTTTTTATATTTGTTCAGCCTACAATTCCCAGGATGTGATATGGCAGTTAGGAGAGGCCTATGGATGATAAATTATATCCAAGGGTTTGTAAATAATAAAAGAAAAAGCAAAAATAAGGGCATGAGGAGTGGTATAGTTCCTTATATTCTACACTTAGACCAAAAATTGCAGACTACATCTGTCTCAATTGGACAGAAAGCAATTACCACTTCCATCCAGCTCACCCCTAGTTGGCGAAGTGGCTGCTTGTGATTCCAGTAGGGACTTTATCAACTTGCTTTCAAGTCAGAACTCTCCAAATTTGAAAGGGAAAAGTTGTTAATAAACAAGTGGACAGTTAAAGGTAACTGTGAACACTACCCCTCCTATCTTTTATTAGTAGATCTCTTTTCATTTAAGGATGAGTAAACAGAATTTTTTTTTTTCATTTTTTTCAATGAACAGAATATTTAAAAAACTATGAGGTACCTATAAGAAGGAAATTACAATTTGGAGAGATTAATAACTGAATCAGAATGATAAAAGTGACTCTCACATTGAGTTAGAAGACAGTCCAGTTTTGTCTCAAGAAGTACTGTAAAATGAAAAAGGTTAAAAATAAAAATATGAAGATATTTTAAGGAAAAAGCAAATAAAAATAGTGGCAGTATTAACATCAGAAGAAGAAGATTGCAAGGCAAATGTGTTAAATGGACTAAATAGGACCATTTTTGTTTTATTTTTGGGTGGATATTCATTTTTTATTTGTTAAATTTTAAAATGTACCAGGTTATAAAAAATAAAATAGTGGGAAAGGCTTGTAATGAAAAACCACCATCTTCTGCCCTACCATTTCCTAACCAATAGGCCCATTCACCAAAGAAGCTTTAACAGCACTATAATAGGATTTAGCGCTCTTACATTACTTTCTCTCCATTCTCCCGTTATAGTTATGCCGATAGTTTAATTAAATCATTGCCTATCTGCATGACATTCATGATAGAGCTAAGTACTATATCATGAGCTTTAGATGTATTAAAGAATTAGACAAAAACCCATATAAATATACTAGAAGGAAGTCCTAAGTGAGGCAAGACATTTTCTGGTTAGAAGTACAGTGGGAGAAAAAACAAAGGGAAAGGGAACCAGCTGTAGCTCAATTGGTAGGGCTCTGGTTTACCACATAGGAGGCCCTGGGTTCGGTTCCCAGGGCCTCCTTGAGCAGGCAGACCACCTCGAGAAGGCAAGCCGCCGCGGGCAGGGCAAGACCCCGCAAGCAGGGCAAGCTGCCATGAGCAGGCAGGCCGCCGCACGGTGAGCTGACTCGGTGGGTCGCTGCAGCGGGGGGAGACAAGCAGACACAGAAGAATGCAAAAATGAACACAGCAAGATCAAGCAGAAAGGGGGGGATATATAATAAATAAAAAATAAATCCTTAAAAAAAACCCAAAAAAACAAAGGGGAAATTTGGTTGTATAAAAAAGTTGAAAAAGCTCTGTCAGATTTAAAACAACAATCAGGGCATGTTTAACATATCTAAAGCTTATAGAAATTAATTTAAAAAAAACTAAACCCACTTAAGATTCCAGTAGATTAATGGCCAAAAGATATGAGCAGGCAGTTTATAGAAGGAGAAATAAAAATGGCAAATTATTATTGGTGTAATTTTTCTGTTCGTCATATAGCTTGACAATCTATATCAAGAACTTTAAAATTGTTAATATATGTTAATCCCATAATTCTTTTGTCAATAAGAAGTAATAGAAATTCAGTCAATAATTTATACATAACGATATTCATCAAATAATTGTTTAGATATTGAAAAACCAGAAACAACTTAAATTTCCACAATTGGGATATGGTTAAATCAATAATGACACAGCCATATGATATATCTGTGGTTCTGAAAATGTGGGCCATGACCAGCAGCAATACCTGGGAACTTGTTGGACATATGAATTCTTAGATTCTACCTCAGAACTATTGAATCAGAAACCTTGGAATTGATACCTAGCAAATTGTATTTTTGTTGTTGTTGTTGTTACATATCCCCCCCTTTTCTGCTTGTTCTTGCTATGTTCAGTTTTGCGTTCTTCTGTGTCTGCTTTGTCTCCCCCCGTTGCGGCGATGTGCCAAGTCAGCTCACTGCGCAGGCGGCTTGCCCCACTTGTGGGTGGCTCTGCTCTGTTCGTGGGTGACTTGCCCTACCCATGGCGGCTTTTTGCCCTGCCCACGGCGGCTCTGCCCCGCCCACAGCGGCTTGCCCCTCTCAAGGCTGTCTGCCCGCTCGGAGAGGCCCCGGGAACTGAACCCGGGGCCTCCCATGTGGTGAACCGGCGCCCTATCCACTGGGTTACAGCTGGCCCCCCCTAGCAAATTGTATTTTAAAAGTTCTTTAGGTTACTCTCAAGTAAGAATTTGAGAACCACTGTGTTGGATTATTATATACCATTAAAAATGTTTACCAAGAGATTTTAATGGCATGAGAAATGCTTGTGCATTTACCTATTAAAATTATTGAGAAAATTTAGTGACTATATACCAGGAAAATGTACTTGGTAATAAAATAGACACAGCTCTAGCTCTCATATTGCTTAACTCTAGCAGAAGTAGCAGATAATAAGACTGTAAGTTGTAATAAGTAAGGAAATTCAGTGTCAGTGGGTGCACATAGTCCCTAAGTTAGCTCTCTTTTTTTTCTTTAGGTATTGTGTGAGGCTAGGGGCCTGGTTTCAAGGAAAGCTTCCTGGAGGAAGTGATGTTCAAGCTGAGACCTGAAGGATGATTAGGTTTTGGTCGTGGAAGAAGAGGGGGAAGAGTGTCTAAGCAGAGGAAAAAGCATGTGCAAATTGCTTAAAGGAGAGAGGAAGATAACATATGAGGATGAGGAACTAAGAGTTTGGCCAGAGTATCTAGAACAAGGGGAGAATGTCGTTACATGTGGCTGGAGAGGTAAGCAATGGGCTTAGGTTATGAACTCCTATAAAAGAATTTGGACTTTAACCTAAAGGAAGTATCAAGTCATTTAAAAGTTTTAAATAGAAGAATGATACATACTAATTAAAAGGCTCAATCTGGTAGCAGCATGAAAAACATGGATTGTAAGTGGACTGGACTGTAGTCCAAGAAACCAGCTGGCTATGGATTTTTTCAGTGATCTCTGATAGAGGGATTATATTGGTCCTGTGTATGTTGGGGAGTGGCAGGATGGGGTTAGGAATCATGCTGGGTTGGAGAGGAGTAGACATTTTTGGGAGATGATTTGGAAGTAGATTTGACAGGCATTGATGATTAATTAAATGTGAGAGTGAAGAAGGAGCTAAGGTCAAATCCCAGACCTTTAGCTTGTACAAATACATGGTTGGTGGTATCATTCATTGAGAAAGGGAATCCTTGGGAGAGAATCCTTGTGGGAATGAATTTCAATTTGGGTATGGGCAGGGGTTTGAGGTACCTATTAGAAGTAAAGTAAAAATGTTCAGTAGGAAATTGAATATAAAGATCAAGCTCACAAAAGGGGTCTAAGCTAGACATATAGAATGGCGGTATGTATGTATTGTATGTAGTGGAAGTATGTAGATGCTAGTATAAGCTCTGGGAATGGTTGAAGTGACTTAGGGAGAAAAGAAAGATGACATAAGGCAGGATGCTGAGAAAACCAAATGTTTAAGGGATATAGAGAAAGCAAGCAAGCTTCTAAATGAGATTCAGAGTTTGGTCAGAGATGTAGGGGAGTGTGGTGGTAACAAAGCCAAGAGGAATGAGCTCTTCAAATTCTGTTCAGAGGTCAGGAAAGACTAGGACAGAAAAGTATCTGATGAATTGAGCAACAAGAATTATTTATTTATTTATTTATTTATACATTTATTTATTTTTGTTACATATCCCTCCCCTTTCTGCTTGCTCTTGCTGTATGTTCATTTTTTTGTGTGTCCTTCTATGTCTGCTTTGTCTCCCCCAGCTGCGGTGACGCGTCAAGTCAGCTCACTGTGCAGGCGGCTTGCCCTGCTTGTGGGCGGCTCTGCTTCCGTTCCCGGGCAGCTTTTGCTCCATTCGCGGGCGGCTTTGCTCCGTTTGCAGGTGGCTTGCCCTGCCCGTGACGGCTTTTTGCCCCACCCGTGGCGGCTTTTTGCCCCGCCCACGGTGGCTTTGCTTTCTCAGGCGGTCTGTCTGCTCGGAGAGGTCCCCGGGAACCGAACCTGGGGCCTCCCATGTGGTGTACCGGCGCCCTATCCACTGGGCTACAGCTGGCCCCCAAGCAACAAGAATTATTAATGGCCTTGATTGAAAGTAATTTCAGTGTAGTATGGGGGATAGATGCCAGATTCAGTGGATTTAAGAATAAAGAAAAGTTCTAAGAAAGGAAATAATAGATTATTTCTTACTGGGAAGGGTTATATGCAGATTTTCACTTTTGCATACATATGAACTCTTCACATTTTCTACATTGAATGTTCATTTAAATAATTGAAAAAATAAAATTTTAAAGCTTGTAAAGAAGTTGATGTGTAGCCTCACAATGTTTTTCTTTTGTTGATCAATTAGTCTATTAACAAAATGAAAGCTGTTGAAGGATAAGTTACTTTCAGACTTCTATCAGGAATACTAAAAAATAGGGAATATCTGAATTGTATTTTCTTAATACAGCAGTCAATCAGTTAAATATGTATTTAGAACCTACCATGTGCCTAGGCCTTTGTTAGTTCCTGCTTGGTTTAAAGAAACAGCATTTTCCCCTGGGTTGCTTATAGCTTACTTGGGGAAGAGAATGTGTACATAGAATGAGTGACTAGAACTGTGATAGGAAAAACCATTGGATAGAATATATTATTAAATTTTCTTCACATTTAAACCATAGGATGACTGATTATCAAGCCTCTATTTTGTGGCATAGGCAGTAAATGCAAAAGGAGTTAATGAAGGGATAAGTCAAAAGAAGTGTTCTAAGGACAGGCTTAATGAAAAAGGTGAAGTTTGAATTGGATCTTAAAGAATGAGAAGGATATAGTAAAGGGTGAAAGAAGGTTGAGAGAACAGAGTGAGAAAAAGTAGTCAGCCATGGGTATAGTGGGGCAGATATAGTTAGTAAGGAGAGCAGTTTGACTTCTGAGAGAGAGTGTTTGGGAAGTAATAGTAGTTGTATGGAGGAAGACAGTGCAGGACCAAAATATGGAGGAGAAAAGCCAGGGAGAAGAATTTAGACTATTCATTTGTCTAAAAGAAGCAATTTTAGATTTTCGAATGGAGAAGTAGGTGTGGGATGGTTTTACCCGGTCGTCTAGCCAGTAGAACGAGATGAATGAACTAGTTGGCAGGAGGTGATGAAGTCTTATACTAGAGACAGAGAAATAAGAAGGGAGAATGTTAATTTGAGAGAGAAAGCTGTGGTGTAATGTATGGGAATCAGGCCCTAACTCTGCAACTTCCTAGTTCTGTAACAGTGATCAAATAAATCCCTAAGTTTTTTCGACCTCAGTTTCTCCATCTGTAAAAGTAGGGCATTAGAATAGATGACCCTGGAAGGTTCCTCCTACCTCTATAATTCCATGACACTATTCTTGCAGTTGTGATGAAATAATTGACAAAACTTGATGATGACTCAGTTGGGTGTGTGAAGGTAAGAAGATGAAAAGTCAAGGAAGACTTTAGAATTTTGAGACTAAGAGAAAAAGTGATGCTCTTGATAGAAATAGGGAAATATCAAAGAAGAGTACATTTAAAAATTCTGTGCCTTCTTTAAAACTCAGGGGTGTTGGGGGTAGAATCCAACAGCTGGAGGTGGAACACATTCCTGCTGACTTGGACTTACCTAGAGACTCTTCAGTTTTGTCAGTGGTGATTGTTAGCCAAAAATAGCAAAATTGGCCAGCCTTTTTTTTTTTTTAAGTATTTGTTTAAATGCCTTATTGCAAATATGTATCTGTTTGCTGGTTTCTTTTTAAATCTAGATTGCTTTGACCACCATTTTAATAAACTGGATGGCTTTATTAATTAAATCTAAATTAACTAAAGTTCATAAAATTCCTTTCAGCAGCTTTAACAAATCCCTCTTGAGTTGTTTGCCTTTGGGAGTAAAACTTGGTTCTTGAATTCTTAGAACTTTTTTTCTGTATGTTTTAAATTTATACTTCTTGATAATGTATCTTTGTAATTGTGCCATCTTTTTCACATCTTATTTTCTGAAATAATATCTATGCCTTCAAGGAATTATCTTATTTCTTTAGTGTTTCAGATACCATAACCTGTGACTTAAAAGCGTTTCACTAACCAAATGATTCTGTTTGGTATGATTATGATAGGAAAAAACAGATGATTTAATTTTTAAAAAAATCGAGAAAACCCACTTTTAACAATACCTCTTGTAGGTATTTCTTGAAATCATATCATTCAATGTAGCTTACTGAATGTATTTTTACTCCTTTTTAAAAATTTTTTTTTACAGAGCTCAAAGCATGCCTGTTTTTAAGGAAGTAAAGGTACAGCTTTTAGAAGATGCGGGCACAGAAAAGGATGCTCTTATTCAGGAGACTAGAACTTCACCCAGTGGAATTGATTCAGCTACGACTGTGGCCGCAGCAACTGCTGCTGCCATTGCAACAGCAGCTCCGCTGATAAAAGTATATTTTTCTCCCCAGATATTTATAACTACTTTGTAAAATTTAAATCATTTATTAAGAGCTGATTCTATAAATGGTTGTGTCCAACTGTAGGCTTAGGAATATTCTAGTTGCTCTCAATTTTCAAGAATGTTCCTACTTGTAATTGTGCATTTACTCCTCAGGAGTTGTGAGAATTACCCCCTCATTATGAGAGCTCACCTGGGATTTTCCCAGGTTTCGTGCCTAAAGTTCTGCATCCTGGCAATCTCCTCAGTCCTGGGTAACCCGGGATGATTGGTTGTAATTTTAGAGTGAGAAGGGATTTTAGAGATCATCCGTGTCAACCCCCTCAGTTTGTAAATGTGAAAACAGAAAAAAAAAGTCAGAGTAGGCAACAAGGTCCTTGAGTTAATAGGGGGCAGTGCCAAGGCTAGACCCAAGACTGCTGACCTACTTATCCTTAGATTAGTGAAGGATCATAAGCTACATTGTTTTGCTATTTCCTTCTTTTTAATACCATTTAAGTATTTTATGTGTCGCAAATTTGGTATATTTATTTTTATGAGAGGAGACACCTACCTAAGGATAGCTATCTCCTTTTTATTCTGTGACTCTAAAAATAATGTCATTAGATCATCAGAAATTCAGAGGGTAAAAGCTCTAGTTTGATCATTTCCCAAAATCCTTTGCTTTAAGTAATATTTCTAGTAACTGAGCATATTTTTGGTATTTCTGCAATATGATATTTTAATATTTTTATTGTTTAGGTGCAGAGTGATTTGGAAGCAAAAGTCAATTCTGTTACAGAATTGCTTAATAAGTTACAGGAGACTGATAAACAGTTACAGCGTGTTACAGAGCAGCAAACAAATGGTCAGAATAAACATGAGAAACGTCATTGTCATGAACATGAAAAGCAAATGAATGTATTTATGGAGCAGCACATTAGGCATCTTGAAAAATTACAGCAACAACAAATAGATATTCAGGTATCTATAATAAAGCCAGTATATATTCCATCATCTTTTATTACTTGTATCTTTAAGTTACTATTCACTGGTTATTGCAGTAGTTCTTTAGATTTTAATAGTTTTTGTTCTTAAATGATTTACTTGTTCATCTTTCTTCTGCTCTATGTGGAGAACTCTGCAAGTTTTAGCTCAAACGTCACTTTGTGAGGCCTCTGTAGTTGTTTTTCCCTCCTTTTTTTGTTCATACCATTAACGTGCTTATATCACATTGCAATTATTTGTTTAGTTAACCTGGGAATGTGCATTACAGTCACTCGAGAGCTTTATAAAAATACACAATCTTGGGCTTCTCAGAGGTTCTGAGATAGTAAGGTCTGGGATGTGGCCTGGGAATCATTAAAAGCTCTCTAATGATTCTGATGTACACCCTTGAATGAGAACCACCTGGTTTACATATTTGCTCCTTCATTTAATTAATTAAAATAGACATTTATTTACTACTTTTTGAATACCAGGCACTGGACTATTATAAAACGAAGACTTATCCTTGCAAGAAACTGGTAGTGTAGTATCTTATTTCATTTGGAATTTCCAAGGCCTGGTAATGCTACTCAGTACTTAGGCACTTTCTGAACAAGTGAGTCATCAGCATTGTATAAATACATTGATTTAATTTATTTTTTAAAAACAATTAAGTGTACAATTTTAACACCTTAAAATATAACATTTGGAAGAGTACACAAAGATAAGTTAATTATAACTCAATATATCATCATCAAGAAAGCAATACTGTACCATAATTTTTAAGATTCTTAGAGTTTGTCTTGAGCTTTTCATGTTGAAGATAGTATTTTTATTGGCATGATTATAGGCATACAAAGTAAGGTTTTAGTGAGTACTCCATGTATGACTGAAGTTGAGTATGAAGCATACTATAGTGAGAGGCTGGGAGTGGGGTATTAGAGCACTGGTTCCCAAGTCTACAAATAATTTTACTTCTCAGAACTTTGATTTCTTTACCTATAAAATATTGTAAATTTTGTTCAGGGTAAAATGAGATGGCACATTTGAAAAGCATCCTTTACAGAGTGGAACCTAATTAAGTCGTAAGTGCCATCCATCTATCCCACTATAAATAATTTATTGGTCTGATTTTGGAAGCATTGGATCCTTGCTAATTCAGACATCTTATTTATATAAAGTTTATGATTACAGGGTTGAAGTCTTGGTGACACAATTAGGTATATTAATTCAGTAAATGCTTAATGAAATGAAATTAGTTGAATCTGTCTCATCTGTTTTATGTGGAGGCATCTCAATACACTTTAGGAATTCCTTAAAAATATTAAATTCATATGTATTTTTTCTTTTATTGCCATAAATCTCGCTTTGGAGAGAGTTATTAGTATAGTTCCCATTTGTATATAAATGCATATGTTATTGTCGTTACTAAGCATGGCTACTATTTATTTAAGTGCTACTATCAATGGTACTATCCAGGATATAAAAGATGAGATGTATTAGTTTTAAGTACTCTGGTTGAAGTAGAGTTCTAGAGCTAGGGCCCCTCTTCCTGATCTCCCAAGCCAGATATAGTGACCCTTGAGCCATCTCTAAGGTAGGCAGAAAGAAATTGAAGTTTAGAATGGTTAAAGAAAATGATCAAGGTCACACAGAGGCAGCCTTAAACTCAGGCTTTTGTAATACTATACACTTCTAAGAGCATCTCTGACACAGTTACTAATTGCAGTATAATGTATGTATTTTCACTATTCATGAAATATAATAACTTGTTTACAAGTCCTATAATAGCTTTCACTGTATTTTGTCATCTAACTTTTTCAAATGGTATTATTTGAAATTAATAAGATAATTTTTTATATCTTCTAGACTCATTTTATTAGTGCTGCACTGAAGACTAGTAGTTTTCAGCCTGTTAGTATGCCCCCTTCCAGAGCAGTGGAAAAGTATTCTGTAAAACCAGAACATCCTTATCTTGGTAGTACTAATCTGTCTTCACATAACACATTCACATCCAGACAAGGTAAAATTATTTAGTTCTCTGAGTAAAAAATGTCAGCTATGAATTGTGCTAGATAAGCTGCAAATGTGTTACTGGTTTGTAGGATATTAAGTCTTTGTTACATAAAATTCTCTTTTTAGCTCAAGTCATTTTTAGGTCATTTTGAAGCTTGTTCAGTCATATTATGGATCAAGTATTAATTTGTGGTTTTAATAAATAACCTTCATAAGTTGTCAGATTTTAGTCTATCATACTTATAAATTTAGCAAAATTTTAGTTATCTAGTGTTAAAAATGCTTGTAATAAATCAGTTCTCTAATTCTCCAATCAGAAAATTAACTATTTTTCTTGATTCTGTTGGGAGAGAAACCACTTGAGTAACAATTGTAAATTATCTCTGAAAATTTTCAAAGAGTACTGCAAGTCTGTTTTACTAGAATTTTAAAAATCACTATAATAACAAAGGCATACATAACTTATTATATTAAATCTTTGGAATTTAAAATAAATGTCCTTTTGAATTATTAATATTTGAATAATGAACTAAAGAAAATCAAGGGCCTATTCTTTTAATGATACATGAATCCATTTAGAACAATATCCCGTAGACTTGATTTGTTAAAACATTGTTGTATTATAGACATATTAAAGATTCTTTATAGTTTTAGGATGCTTTATACTTTGCAACAAATGACTGATACTTATAAAACTATTGTGAAGTAACATGAGTCAGTTTTTAAGTTGTGAAGGGAAGAATATGAAGCTCAGAAAGGCTGTAACTTGCCTGCTCAAAATCCTGGGCTTGAGATTGAGAGTGTGAGAACTAGGGCCAGAATTTAGGTCTCCATACAACCCAGCCAGATGCTTTATATAGACGTGAACACTTGTCTCATACTCGGTTTTCCGGAGTTACTTGGTCATAATTGTGTTTTTCAGATTTGAGTTTTAAAGAGAAAAGACTTCTGTTTCATTGGTTGTGTAATTAATTTGTATGTTTTAGTTACAGTAACAAACAAACAAAAAATAACATGAATAAACTACAAATTCAAGAAATTAGACTTATTTTCTATGCTTTTTCTAATTCTTGGCCTACATTATTTTTATATTGTAATTGTGGCATAAATATAGTTTTATATTGCTTTCTTACTAGCTTGGCAAAATATTTTCCATTTTTGCATAATTACCTTCATAATTTTATTTTTTTAATGTCTAAAAGATAGTCTTTTGAGTAAGTGTTTCTGAATTTACTTGACCATTATCTTGTTGTTGGGCTCTTAAGCAGTTTTTAGATTTTTTTTCTTTATAAATAATGCAGTAATGAACATCATACATTTAATGTTTTCCTTTTAAGATATTTCCTTGGATAAATTCCAAATAGTAGGATTACTGGATCTAAGTATATAAAAATTGTAAGACTTCTTAAACTTATTGCCAGATAGTTTTGTCAATTTTAATTGCCATGAGCAATGTATGGCTGTGGCATTTTCACCATAGTTTCAATATCACTGAACATTATCTTACTGATTTTTTTTTTCCAATTTACTGGCTGTTAGTGTAGAATGTTCTTTTTTTTTTTAAACATTTTTTTTTTTTTTAACATATTCCGCCCCCCCTTTCTGCTTGTTCTTGCTCTGTTCATTCTTGCATTCTTCCGTGTCTGCTTGTCCCCCGCCCCGGTGCGGCGACCCGCTGAGTCAGCTCACCGTGCGGTGGCCTGCCTGCCTGCTCGTGGAGGTTTGCCCTGCCCACGGTGGCTTTTGCCCGGCCCGCGGTGGCTTGCCTTCTCAAGGTGGTCTGCCCGCTCAAGGAGGCCCCGGGAACCGAACCCGGGGCCTCATATGTGGTAAACCGGCGCCCTACCAACTGGGCTACAGCCGGCCCCAAAATGTTTGTGTTTCTTTTGATTTCTAGTGAGGATGAAGTTATTTCTATAGACTTGTTAATTTGTGTATCCTATATAATTTTGGTTCTGTAGTTAAAGTATATGGAAGAGTAACACTACAATTTTAATTTTTTTTTAAGAAGTAAGCTAAATTTATTGTTTTTTAAAAATTTTCCATAAAGCATCTTTAAGAGAGATTGAAGATATGGGTTTTGATAAACAGAATTCTCCTTTGGAGACACCAGCACCTCGCAGATTTGCTCCTGTACCTGTTTCAAGGGATGAGAAAATATCACAGAGGGAAAATCCTATGGAAGAAAAAGAAAACGTGGAGATGTCAGGCCACAGAGGTAGTAGAGCAATTATAATTAGCACCCACTAGTTTTTCTAGACCTGTGTCAAATTAGGAAATGGTTAGAGTGCCTTACCCATGATCTATAATTTTCTAGGTGTCTAGTAGTAACAGATGTGGGATCTCTATTTTTAATTTTTAAAAAAAAATTATGGGCAAATCAGTTTTCTTTGTCCTTCTTAGAAGAAGTGGGATGTTTACATTTACAATTATTCTGAATACCCCATTATCTCCTACAAGTTATTATTTAAACCTTTAACAAACACATTTTGTTATTAATAAAACTAATGCTTTGCTGGAGATACGGCAGATAATTTTTAGAGCATGTTTCCTTATATTGTTTTTAGGTGTGAGTTTCAGTAATAAAACTCAGAGTAATTTAACATTTATTACTCTGTTGGGGGAAAGTGCTAATATATGAATTTATTAATAGAAAAATGAGAACTTTCTAAGTGGCCTGAAATAATAGTATATTATAGAACCTTAAAATATAGCCCTTCTAGCAAAAGTAAATGAAAATGTTAAACTATAAGCTTTAATTCTTGGTATCCTTTAAATACATTCAGGTCTTGTCTTGGGCACATTTAAAGAGTTTTAAGGAGTTTAGTATATAGTAAAATCTTTGATAAACAAACCAGTCTAACCAAAAAAATATTATGTATTTTCACTAAAGATGAGGCTAAAGAAAAGATCCAATTAAAAGTTCCTGTGAGGAAGCAGATAAATCTCTTTTATTAATTTATAAAAATAGTCTAATTTGCTGGGCTTTATGATGATGATACTTCTCATTCAAATTCTTTTATTCTGTGATGGAAATAAATTCAGGTCCAGACTTTATTAGGAGTTTTCATGAGAGTAATATTTAGTTTTACTTAATGAGTATATTGGAATTGAATAAGTAACCATTATAAGAAACTAGGTTACAGTACAAATATATATTAGATATTACATATGAGAGAAATGGAATTAGTATTTGAAAAAATGAATAAAATATTTCTTCTATTGTAGGAAATGTAAAACTATTGGAACAAATTTTGAATAGCCATGATACTCTGACAAGAAAAAGTGAATCTTCTGAAAAAGCCTCACTGACAAGGTCAAAAATAGGAGGGAATCCTGAGAGAAGAGACAGGTAAAAACAATAGATTAGAAAGCTTTTTCCAATCTAGCTTTCATCCTATAGATTTATAAAATTTCTTTAAGAGTTTTAATAAATTACAGCATTGCTTTTTTTTTTTTAAGATTTATTTTTTTTTATTTATTACATTCCGCCCCCCCCCCTTTCTGCTTGCTCTTGTTGTGTGTCCATTCTTGTGTTCCTCTCTGTCCGCTTTGTCTTCCCCCGTTGCGGCGATGCGCCGAGACCGGTCACCGCGCAGGCGGCTTTGCCCCGCTTGTGGGCGGCTTCTGCTTCCATTCACGGCCGGCTCCGCTTCAGTTCGCGGGTGGCTGGCTGCGCTCCATTCGCGGGCGACCTGCCTTGCCCGTGGCGGCTTTGCCCTGTCCTTGGCAGCTTTTTGCCCTGCTCACGGCAGCTCCGCCCGCCCATGGTGGCTTGCCTTTCTCAAGGCGGTCTGCCCGCTAGGAGAGCTCCCCGGGAACCGAACCTGGGAACTCCCATGTGGTATACCGGCGCCCTATCCTCTGGGCTATATGGCTGGCCCCTGCTTTTTAAATTATGTTAAATTTAGTTAAATTTTCTGTTTTCCTGCTTTAATAGAGTTATGAAATTAATGCATTTCATTTTCTCAAAATGCAAATTATTCATTTCTAATGTAATGGTATCTCGGATTTGCTTAAAAAAATTCAATTCAGAGTAGAGAGAAGTTGTCTGTGGTAATAGATAATATAAAGATGGCCATGAGGTAATGACAGTTGTGGTTAAATATTGGGTACATAAAGGCTCATAATACTATTCTGCATGCCTTTCTATATGTTTGAAATTTAATCTAATAAAATGTTTTATAAAAACCAAAGCAATATAGGCCATTAGAATTAAATTTATATTAAATGTTAAGGAAATTACAGAAAATAAAATGAACTGCACTTGGATAATTTCATGTGGAATCACTGTACAATTTATCCATTTACATTTAAATTAATTACTGATAAGGTAGGATTTATGTCTTTTTTGCTAAGCTTTCTATATGTCATAACTTTTTTCATTAACCTGTTCATCCATTACTGCCTTTTTTTTGTATTAAATGAATATTTTCTAATGTGCCATTTTAATTCCATTGTTTCTTCTACGAGTTTTTGTCCTGGGGATTACAAATGAGTAATTTAAAATACTCTAGTTCAGATTAATACTGACTTAATTTCAATATTAATAAAACTTCACTATTGCTCCATTTCTCCCCCCATTCTTTGTAATATTTTTGTCATACAAATTACCTCCTTATAAGCTTATCCACACACGGTTATATAATTTTTGTTTTATACAATTGTCTTTTTTATACAATTGTATTTTTTTTTAAAATACAGTTAGACTTTTTTTTTTTTAAGATTTATTTATTTTTTATTTATTACATATCCCCCCCCTTCTGCTTGCTCTTGCTGTGTGTCCATTCCTGTGTTCCTCTCTGTCCGCTTTGTCTCCCCCTTTTGCAGCGACGCGCCGAGACCGGTCACCACTCAGGCGGCTTTGCCCCGCTTGTGGGCAGCTTCTGCTTCCATTCAGGGCCGGCTCCGCTTCAGTTCGCAGGTGGCTTGCTGCGCTCCATTCGCAGGCGACCTGCCCTGCCCGTGGCAGCTTTGCCCTGTCCGTGGCAGCTTTTCGCCCTGCCCACGGCGGCTCTGCCCGCCCATGGCGGCTTGCCCTTCTCAAGGCAGTCTGCCCGCTGGGCGAGGTCCCCGGGAACCGAACCCGGGGTCTTCCATGTGGTATACCAGCGCCCTATCCACTGGACTATATGGCCAGCCCTATACAATTGTATTTTAAATCAGATAGGAGAAAATAATTTTACAAACAAATATGCATTTATACTGTCTTTTATGTTTGGCTACAGTTAACTTTACTAATACTCTTTATTTTTTTGCATGGATTCAAGTTACTGTTTAACGTCTTTTTATTCCAGCCTGAAGGACTCCTTTTACTCTTTCTTGTGGGGCAGGTCTGCTAGTGGTGAATTTTCTCAGTTTTTATTTTGGAATATCTTAATTTCTCCATTTTTGAAGGATAGTCTTTGCTAGATATAGAATCCTTGGTTGCCATTCTTTTTCTTTCAGCACTTTGAATATGGCCTCCCACTGCCTTCTGGACTCCATGGTTTCTGATGAGAAATCTGCTGTTAATCTTATTGAAGATCCTTTGTACATAATGAATCATTTTTCTGTTACTACTTTCAAGATTTTCTCGTTGTCTTTGGTTTTCAGCAGTCTGACCATGACATGTCTAAATATGGACCACTTTGAGTTTATCCTATTTGGGGTTTGTTAAGCTTGTTGGATGAGTAGATTACTTTTCATTAAATTTGGAAAGTTTTTGGCCATTATTTCTTTGAACTGTCTTTTTGCCCCTTTTTCTCTCTCCTCTCCTGGGACTATTTTGTATGTTGGTACGCTTAATGGTGTCCCACATGTCTCTGAGGTTCTGTACATATTTTTTCATTCTTTTTCTTTCTGTTCCTCAAACTAGATAATCTCAATTGACCTACTTTCAAGTTTCATGATTTTTTTTTTGGCCAGCTCAAATATGCTGTTAAGCCCCTCTAGTGAATTTTGCATTTCAATATTTGTACTTTTTATCTCCAGAATTTATATTTGTTTCTTTTTTTTCTCAATAATTTCTTTCTCTTTATTGGTATTTTATATTTGGTGAGATGTTGTTCACATATATCCTTCAGCTCTTTAAATATGGTTTCTTTTAGTCGTAACTGATTTACAGTTCTTGTCTATCAAGTCCAACATCTGGGCTTCCTCAGGGACAGTTTCTATTGACTGTACGTTTTCCTGTGCATGGACCTGTTTCTTTTGTGTGTCTCATAATTTTTGTTGGAAACTGGACATTTTGTATAATATGGTATGGCAACTCTGGAAATCAGATCCTTCCCCCACCCAGGTTTTTTTTTTGTTGTTGCTGCTGTTGGTTTAGTGACTTTCCTGGACTAATTCTGTAAAGTCTGTATACTTTATCATGTGCAGCCATTAAATTCTTTGCTTAGTTAGTTTAGTCAGCTAATGATTAAAGAGATTTCCTTTAATACCTTGGTCCAATAAGTCTCCTAGTCTTTACCGAGAACCTGTGTGTGTGTGTGTGTGCGCGCGTGCGTGTGTGTTGAGGCATATCTTCATTGGTCTGACAATTTAAAAGTTTGCCTTAGCCTTTACTTCCTCCTTGGACAGAGACACAACATTAGCCAGGAGATGAGAAGTTAGGGCCTTCACGGTCTTTCCTGGGTATGCATGCAGACTCCCCAACATGTTTTATGACCTTTTAGGTCCTCAGGAATATGTCAGAACTTTCCAAAGCCCCATATGAACATCTCATTCTCCAGATTTTTAAAGCCTTTCCTCAGTCTCTTGTTTGCCTCAACTGGTATTCCCACCATAGGCAGCTGGTTGTTTTTGACAGATGCCCAAGGTCAAATCAAGACAAGCCCTGTGAATGGGACTTTTCGGGAGCTCCATACCCACTCTGCCCTGTTTAGTGCCTGCAGAGTTGTTGGTTTTATAGCTACTGTGGTTGTGGGGCTGTTGGTTTTCAAGGCCACCACAGAACTGGGGAAAGGGAGATGGGAATGGGTCAAGTTAAAAATGCCATAAAACTTGCTGTAACTACTAGGTCAGCTATTTTTCTTGAGTATATATTCCTTGGATTGTTGCGGTCTTTATTTAATTTCCAGAGTTCTAAAAAAGTTGATTTTGACAGTTTTTGCCAGTGTTGTTTTTTTGATGGAGGAGATTTTTGGAGGTCCTTATTCCACCATTCTGGAAGTGCTTCTGAACATTAGCTTCTTGAAAGTAAAACCTTTTTCCACCCTTTCCTTGCCATGCCTAAACCTATCTGGTAAGATTAATTTTGTCTCATGATTTTTTTGTGTTTTATATGTTTGATCAGATAACTAATTAATTCCATTGTATAATTTTAATAGGATTTCATATAGTAAAGTATAACTAAGAATGTATCAGATACTTATATAATCAAATCCTTATTTAATTTATGACAATTTAGGAAACTTTTTTTTTAATCTTCTATAGCATTGACACTCTACCTTCTCAAACATTTCCTTCCTATGAAGAGCTAGGAAAAGCTAAAGCGACTATGCAGAAATCTGATGAAGTTCTTCATGACCTTGGACAAAAAAAGAAAGAAACAAATAGCATGCTCCAGGTATATTGGGAACAGGAAGTTAAAATTGATGATTAGTAAAGGTAAAAATTATGAAGGAATAAAAAGATTATGAAGACATAAAGCAGGGATAACGATGAAAGTCAAAGTCCTGAGAAAGACATGTCAGCCAAGTCTGTTCTCTTTAAAAAGCTTTTCCAGCAACCCTCTCCTAGTGACTTCTACTAACAGTTCCTTGGCCAAGACTGACAAACCTGGCCTCTCTAGCTTTCTACCACCTTCTTTTGGAGAGGAAGGAAGGGGGAAAGGAGGCAGTGAATAGCCCTCATTTAGTTTGTCCACCATGTTTCCCATACCTACCCAGCACCAACTTGCTCCTAATTTGTTTAGCTTTGTTCACCTCATAGAGCCTTTATTGGCCCCTGGACTGCCTAGCACTGCTCTATTTCATTGAATAATGGAAAGAATCCTTCATTGCTAAGTATTCTTTTGTGAATTTTCATTTCCACAAATCTAGTCCCTAGAATATATTGGTATAGCATATTGCCCCAATGATAGTAGTAGCTCTTGTTTGTATTAAATAATCAATATGAGTTTTCACGGTAACATTTTTGCCTTTTTTTTTTTTTTTAAGCCAACAGAATCTTTGATTTTGTCAAGGCTTGCTGATCTTCCACAGAATTCAGTTAAGCTTCAAACAAGCAAAACAAGATCTATATTGAAAGATGCTGAGAAGATTTTGAGAGGAGTACAAAACAATAAAAAAGTACTTGAAGAAAACTTGGAAGCTATTATTCGTGCAAAGGATGGTGCTGCCATGTATTCGTTTATCAATGCTCTGTCCACCAATAGGTAAGAGAGGATTTTGGCATCCCAAGGTTATTTTATGAAGCTGCCAGTTATAAAGACTTTGTTAGTTTTTTTCTAATTACTTCATTTTGTTTAATAAGTTTTAATGTTTAGAAAAGTGTCTGTATGGTCTTTGAAGATGCAGAACTTATAAAGTTAGAATTTGGATTATTCACATAGCGATACTACTTTTTACTGATGGAAATTTTCCTTTTAATGTTTTTTTCTCTCTTTGGTACATATCTTTTGTAGTTTACATGTGTGTGCTTTTCAAACATTTATCCTTCAAATATTAGAAGATGACTAATAACATTAATTTTTCCTTATTAGATGGAAGATATTGTGCCAAACAGTAGATTCAAAGCTAAACAAGTTAGAGCTTATCCAGGTCTTGATTTCTGGATATTAGGTGCTAATTTAAGAAAATTTCATTTTCTTTTTTAGAGAGATATCAGAGAAGATTAGGATCAGAAAGACTGTAGATGAGTGGATTAAAACTATTTCTGCAGAAATTCAGGTATGTCTATAAAATACTGAGAATTAAGTGAATTCTCAGAAGATAACATTGATTAGAATTTATAAGTATCACACTTAATTCTCAACATATTCCTTCTATGTAAGTCCACATAAATTCTTAATTCCACTCTGCCACTCTTTATATCTACTAAGCAATAAGTTTAGTTTTCTTTAACAGATGTTTTATCTTATACATTATATTTCATATTATATATATCATATATTGTATTATGGCTCTTATCTGGTGAATTGTTGGAAGGTAACTAAAATATGAGTAATTTGACAAATTTAACAAAAGCATTTAGAAAAGAGAAGAATATTCACAAAGATAGTTTCAAAACAGCAGATTTAGAAGCATTGCCTCACCAAAGTAAAAAAATCAAAGGTGTTTACAGGGGAAAAACTCACAAAATTCCCAAGGTTCCACGTGGAAAAACAGCCACTTTTCACCTATTACAAATGTCTGGGAGAGTTAATTGTATTAGGACTCAGTAATTTAAAGGAAATTCTTTTTTTTTTTAATTAATTTATTTATTTTATTACATATCTCCCCTTCCCCCCACTGCAGCGACGCGCCGAGAGTGGTCACTGCGCAGGCGCGGCTTTCCCCGCTTGTGGGCGGCTTCTGCTTCCATTCACAGCCGGCTTT
>PVKH010001951.1:9954-28743 GCA_004027955.1 Chaetophractus vellerosus
GGGCAGGTCGCCTGCGAATCGAGCGCAGCCAGCCACCCGCGAACTGAAAAGCCGGCCGTGATGGAAGCAGAAGCCGCCCACAAGCGGGGAAAGCCGCGCCTGCGCAGTGACCCAGTCTCGGCGCGTCGCCGCAGCAGGGGGGAAGGGGAGATATGTAATAAAATAAATAAATCTTTAAAAAAAAAAAAAAAAAAAAAAAGAACTAAGCAAAGAGGACATTATGTAGTAATGATAAAAGGAACATTTTATGAAGATATAACATTTACAATCCTGTGTATATCAATAATTACAGTAATCCAATCACAGCACATAAATACACAAGGCAAAGACTAAGAAAATTATGAAGTGAATTTTATAAAAATATAATTCAAATGGGACACCTTAATATGTTTCTCTCATAATTGGACAGATTCAGTAAACATGAGCAAAGGTAGCAAAGTATAAAGCAATACAATCAATAAACTTGATTTAGTAGCTATAGAGAACCGTGAGTCAATAAAAGAAAAGAAAAAAATTAAAATTATGATGTACAAGACATAAAGAAAATCTAAAATTTTAAAGGAGATTTTTACAGTTAAAGCTCTCAGATCATGATCTGGTAAAATTAGAAAAATAACAAATAACCCCCAATTATTTGGAATATTCCTGGATAACCCTTAGAGCAAGGAGGGTAACAAAACCACAAGCTATCTAGAAAGCAATGGAAAGAAGACAAAATCAAAAGCTATCAGGCATAGTAAAAGCTTTAAGGACTCAGATAAGAATTTGGGTTTTATAGTTAGGAATCTGGTACTTTATGAGGGAATGAGCAAACTAATGCAAAAGAAAACAAGAAGGAATTAATAAAGAGAAAAACTGAAATTAAAGAACAAAAATGGATAAATACATCTAAAAGCTGGCTGTTTGAAACAAATTCCTCACAATCCTAATCAAGGGAAAAAGAGCAAATACTGAAAAGAAAGAATAATCACTGACTTAGGAGATACCTCATGTAACAGGATGGCCACAAATTTGAGAATCTGGAAGAAACGGATGACTTCCTAGCTACTGCAAGTTACCAAAACTGAACCAAAAACTGGAAAACATAACTACAATACAGATGATTAAAGACCAACCAATGAATAAACCAATGATGATTAAAGACCAACCAATAACAGATGATTAAAGACCAACCAATGAAATAGGGACCACCAGAGCCAAATGCCCTCACTTAAACATTGCCAACCATTACAAAACAAATTTTAAAAAAAGGGAAAGCACTCCAGTTTATATCGGTAAGACAGTGTAGCTTCAATAACAAAATGAGATGTACCCAAAAAGAAAGAACTGTAAGTCAATCTCACTTGTGAATATAAATGCCAAAATTCTAAATAAAATATGCAATTAGATTCCAGAAATGTACCAAAAGCATCAATATAAGCCATTATGACAAAAATTAAAGGTGAAAATCATACATGAATAGTTCCTGAGAAGGCATATGATAAAATTGAGCACAAAGCCTAAAAAAAGCACTAAATAATTAATATGAACTCAAGGAAACTGCCTTAACGTAATTCAGGCTCTTTTGAAAAACTAATGGCAAATGCTATTCTCTGAACAATGGAATGAGAAATATATTTAAATTACAGTAAGCAATTAGGCAGAGAGGCTCAAAGCCATGTTTTATTTTAAAACAATGAAAAATTTCAAATGTATACAAACTACACGAACAAAAGTCCTATGTACCACTGTGATGGTTTGAAGTTCTTTTATGATTCTCAAAAAGAAAAAGATTATGTTCTTGAACTAATCTACACTTGGAGGGGGTGTGGGGCCCTTGTGATTGGACTATGTCAGGGAGGCACAACTCAGGTTGGGTCTCTGCCCTCTTACTGAACATTATATAAACGGAGACATAAGAGAGAGGACATAAAGAAAGGAAGCCACCATTTTCATCTCTCACCACGTGAGCAAAAGGACTCCAGGTTCACCCACAGCTGAGCTCAAGGAGAGAAACTCCAAGAGGTTGAAGGAGTGAAGGCCCAGGGAGAGACTGACCACAGCTGAGTTCAAGGAGAAACTAGAGAGAGACTGGCAGATGCACTGTCTTGCCTAATCGCAAGACACTAGGTTCAACAGTAGCTGACTTTGGTGAGAAAGCACATTTGATAGTGCCTTGATTTTGGACATTTCATGACATCGTAACTAAGCATTTACCTCAAATAAATCCCCTCCATAAAAGCCAACATAGGGAAGCAGATGTGGCTCAAGCGATTGGGCTCTTGCCTACCACACGGGAGGTCCCTGGTTCAGTTCCCAGTGCATCCTAAAGAAGACAGTGAGCTAGCGCAACAGGCAGGTGCAGCAAGCTGATGCAACAAGAGACACAAGAAGAAAAACATAATGAGAGACACAATAAAGCAGGGGGGACAGAAGTGGCTTAAGCAATGAGGCGCCTCCCTCCCACATTAGAGGTCATGGGTTCAGTTCCCAGTGCCTCCTAAAGAAACAAGAAAGACAAACAGACACAGCAAGTGCAAACAATGATGGGGTAGGGAGAAATAAATAAATAATAAATCTTAAAAAAAAAAGCCAACACATTTCTGGTATTTTGCACCAGCAGACCTGTGACAAACTAAGACAACCACCCATTCTCTAGCTTCAACAATTATCAACTCAAAGCTAATATTGTTTCATCTACCTCCCCACTTCTACCTCCTATACCCGGAGTATCATAAAGCAAATACTAGATATAACATTTCATGGGTAAATAATTCAGTTTGCATCTGTAAAAATAAAGATTCAAAAATGACTCAATTATCATGCAAAAAGAAAATTAATAATTCTTTAAGATAATTTATACCAAATATGCAGTGTTCAGATTTCTGACTCATTATTTTGTTTAAAAACAGAATCCTAGAATAAGAGAATTTGGTAAGGTGGCTGGATACAAGATAGATATAGAATAAACCAATAATTTCTTCCTATACTAGGAATAAATGCCAAGGAATAGAAATGGGGGAAAATGTCATATACAATAGCTTTTTAAAAAAACCCTGAGGAACAAATTTAGAAACAAAGATATAAGGTTCTACATGAATAAAATAAATTTTATTTTTCCCAAATGAGTATATAAATTTGATCCAATTCAACTGGAATCCCTAATGGTGTATCCTCCCTCCCTCCTTCCCTCCCTTTCATAACTGGATAAAATGACTCTCATGTTCCCATGGAAGAATAAATGCCTGTGGATACAAGTGAGTGGCACCTGCCATACCAGTCATTACTTGCATCTAGTTCAAACCAAGAGAGCTCACACAGGATTATCGAAGGCCTCTCGTCCCTCCTCCCTCATTCAACACTGGGGCCCTGGCCATTCATGGTCACTGTGGCAACCCATAGTGGGCTGACTCAATTCACTTGAGCACCCTGAGAGCACTGCACCTCCTGCCTACCCGTGCTCACCTCTTACCCTTTTCAGTAGGGCTGGGGGTGTTCCATGACAGAGATGGGTGACTTTCACTCCTGTCAGTTTCCTCCCACTCAAGTGCTATCTTGAGGCCCATGTTTGGGAAAATAGAGAATACCATTATTGGAATAGGCTAGTAATTCTTTTTTTTTTTTAATTAATTTTATTTATCCATGTTCTCCCCCTTGGTGTTGTTGTCTGTCTGTTGTATGCTTGTATTCCTTTTAGGAAGCACCAGGAACTGAACCCAGGACCTCCTGCATGGGAGGGAGGCACCTAACCACTTGAGCCATCTCCATTCCCTGCTTTGTTGTGTCTCTCATCGTGTTTTTCCTCCTTGTGTTTCTTGTTGCATCAGTTTGCCGTGCTAGCCCATCGCATCAGTTTGCTGTCTTGATCGTCCCCTTTAGGAGCCACTGGGAACTGAACCTGGGACCTCCCATGTGGTTGGTGGGAGCTCAATCTCTTGAGCCACATCTGCTTCCCAGGCTAGTAATTCTTAAAAGAGATTTTAAACTTTACTACATTTCGGTTTTCTTCTGCAATATAACTTGGATCCACTATGATTTTCTAACAACTTTAGTTATTATCCAACCAATGTAAAATCAAAGTTGAAAGAGGAATGTTGAACCTCTAAAGTATGCCCAGTTTTCAGTGAGAAAGCCTTGATCCAGCAACACAGACTGTCAAGCACTGATTAAGCCATGAGTGCAATCCAACTGGATGCCCCAAACCTCAAAAATGAGGTAAAAATGAACATTTTATTCTTATAGGTTAAGCACATTTCAGATGCCAAAGGTTATTTAAAAGTTATTCATCATTGACCCATTGTTTCTCTCTTCCACAAAGCAGCACTCATCCCAAATCACATATTAAAAAAACACATTTCCCAAAACAAAAGAACAAGGCAGACAAAGAACAGAGGAATAAAACTGGATTCATGGCAATATAAATCAATTTGGCTGATGGGATTTATCTTAGTGGAATACCCACAACAGGAACTGTTATTCACTGACATGTTGTTCTTCTCTTAGGTACATTATCCCCAATCCTCAAAATAACACAGCAATGGAGGACCCTAAAGGTCCATAATCCCTTACCCCAAACCCTTGGGGCTAGATGTGTTCTGGAATTCAGATTCTTTGGCTTTTAGGACATGTACAAAACATCCTCAATGGGATCTAAGGATGTAAGGATATAGAAGTAAGCATTGTGAGACAGGGTGGCGGGCTGTGCCAAGAAAAAAAATCACTGAATGGGAGCTACCATAAACAAAAATAATGATCTTAAAATTACAAACAAGGCTACTGTGGAACACAAAAATAAATCTCAAGGCATGACATTGATTTGCCTCATTCAAGAATTACCCACTTGGATGGTCTGTATGCTTTATTAATATGTATCAATAAAATTGATTTGTTACCTGTAGGCTACTATGTGCTGGTCACTGTGATGGGTAATATCAACAAGATCAATCCATTCCTTGCCCCTCACAACGCTAATAACTAATGGACAACCATAAGCAGAAAAATAAAAGAGCAGGCACAGGGCCTAGTGGCTGCTCAGACAAACACCTAATCCTGACTGGAAGGATTGAGTCCAGGTAGAGGCCCAGCAACAGAGCAGTGGGGACTAGATATGCAAAAGGTAGAGGTGGAGAGGTGAAGACCAAAGGTGAGGAAGGCCATAGCAACTGTGAAGGAGAAGTAATGTGGCTTTGTGTAGGGGGAGGATGGTGTAGGAGTGGTACGGACAAGGCAAGAAGTCAGATTTGGTAGGGTCTGTGGGCCACATGATTTTATTAGGAGGGCAATGGAACTCCAGGTTTGATTCTTCATCCTTCGGTTCTCCTTGCAAATGGAGAGCCCCTCCCCACTCTCCATCTGCCCCTCCCTGATATTAACTGTCGTTCTAATCTTAGCCTCAACGCTGCAGAAGTAAACTCCCCAGCGCAGGGGCCTGGGTCTTGTCCACTGCTTTGCCTCCAACCACTAGAACAATTCCTACCACGGCATTCAATCTCGAACGGCTCAAGGAGCGATTCAAATTTAGTTAAGTGCAACAAATGTCTTTTGAGGGGTTACTTTCTGCTAATAGCAGAAACAAGGGCTCTCAATAAGGTCTGGAAATAGAGGAATTGATTTGACATGACTTGCTCATTTTCAGGATAAAAGGCCACACTTAAAGGTGACAAGATGGCCACCCCGCTTAAAAGTGCCTGGTAAGACTTTGTAATTTTCCTTAAGGACTTTCATCCAAGCTTCCCTAGCCATAGCAGCGACTGGCGGCACCCAACGCCCCAAGGCCTACTATTTAAGATGTAAAACGCGATTCCTGGGATTTGGGGCAGGCGCACAAAGGCCCAGCGGGGGTGAAACAGGGGCCGCCGAGCGACCCGGGGCGCGGCCACCCCTCCCCCCACACGGCCGCCGAGCGACAGCCACGGCTGCGCGCCCCCAAGGCCCGGGCAAGGAGGACCCCCGCCCCGAGGGGCCCGGGCGAGCGGGACCCCACCTCAAGGGGCCCGGGCAAACGGGAAACGCCCCGCACCTTCACAGGCGGGCCAGACCACAGATCGGCACACCGAGGCGGCGGAACCCACAGCGCAAAACTCACCGCGGCGGAGCGAGGACCAGGCGCCAACTGACCGCGCCGCGGACCCGCCCAGCGCCCGAGGCCGGCTCGCGCCCCGCCCCGCCTGGCGTGTGGGCGGCCTGCGTCACCACGTCGCCCCGCCCCTTGCCAACTCGTTCACCCCAGCTCGGCATGTCCTTCCCCCTCCCCCACTGGCCGGCTTCTGAATACGCAGGCGCAGATCTGTCCGGTTTTGCGCATCTGCGCAGGCGCGGCGCCCCTCCCTCGGCGGTTGGCCATATAGAGGCTGGGGGTGGGGGGGAGGTCAAGCGTAGCCTCTTCTCCTTTACCAAGATGGCGGCTTGTCCCTGTTTCGCCACAGTTCCTACCTTATGAGCTTGGTTTCTTTACGCTAATAAGAGTGGAACAGGTAATGTGATCCTCTGCCTTGCGGGTAACTGGAGTGGGAAGGAAGGGCGTTTCTTCAGAAGGAGTCAAGTGACCACTGAGGAGGAGAGGTGGACGGGGGGAGGGTGGTAGGAGTGTGGAGCGATCTCGGGGAGGGGGGCGCCTTCGCTCTGGGCCTCTCCTCCAGAAAGATGGCGGCAGCACCGAGCTGGGAGCACCCGCGCGGCGCCGGCTCGGCTGAAGTGAGCGTCTTAGCAGAGTTGCTCTAGCCCTCGCAGCCGTCGTCTCGATGGTACCGGGCCTTGTCCGGATTGGCTGCGCGCGCGTCATGTGGGGCTGGGCCGCTCCACCGACCATAGAGTTGGGCGCCCGTCCCCGGGGACGTGGCTTTTTTGCGCCGGTCTCCTCCCCCCCCCCCCCCCCCGGGTTGGGCCTGCAACCCGAGGGGAAGGCGGAGCGGGTGGCCTGCGGACTCCGGCCACTAGCTTTCTCCTGGTGGTCTGGGTCCTGAGGTGAGGCCCGGGGAGGGCCCACATCCAGCGACGCGGCTGGGGAAAGGGAGGGTGCAATGCCCCGCTGAGGCCTGGCCAGAACGGGCGTGGGGCAGGCTCGGGATGCCCTTTCCCAACTTCTCTCTTGCGACCTGGAGGCCCTTAAATACCACTCGTGCAGTAATTCTTTCTAGACTACCCCTGAGTCTCTGCGGGTGACAGGCAAGGCATGGTGTTGGGAACCCGGAACTGTTTCTGACACAGGAATATTTTAGGAGTATGCTTGTACTCAGCTCCTTTGAACACTGGCTAGTTGCTCAGGGCTGGTTGCTATATGTCCTCTCCCATGCAACTTAGAAAATGTAAGCGTCAGACCGATCCATTAAAAACCCGTGTGCCGTGTAAAATCAAAGAAAAAATGGAATTGTGTTTTGTTTATTAAACAATGCTTGTGGTCACATGAAACGTCTGGAGGTATGTATACATTGTTAGTAACAGGATGACTTGCCTTTCAGGTTGGAATGTGTCCTCAGATTCATAGCTACTCTATGACTTAACATTTGTTTGCTATCAGCTTAAGGATAGTCTCTTTCTTGTCAGGTAACTATTCAGGTAGGGCAAGTCACCATTAGGATTTTGTCTGGGGCAATTAGTAACGATATACCACGTGATAAGCTTAATGTTCATTTTCAGAAACAAATCTGGCACACAAAACATTAGATGAAACCTAGTTCTTGGGTTTATATTGTGATCATTTTGAACAAGCTAAAGTCATTAAGTAGGCTTAATATTAGGATACTTGGAAGCAGTGTTTTAAAGTAGTTTAGAAGGTGTTTGGTTAAGTATGGCTTCCATCATTTGTACTCCCAGTTTTCTCGGTCTGAAACTTACCATGAGAGCTTTAGGCTCTGGAGAAAACTAAGCATACACTCTCAGGTCTTCAGGTACAGCATTTGAAAGTCAATAAAGATTAAACTTTCCTCTTCAATACCATTATGTGTCATACACTGTTGCCTGGGGCTTACCTCACCTTACCTGGAATCAAGTTAAATTTACCTGGGTAAAATGTGCAGAGAGTGGAAGGAGAGCTCCTTTTTGGTGAAGTCTGCCCACATTCCTAAGTGACTCTATGCTGAGACTGACTCATGTTGCTCTGTCCAGTAGCCAAGCTAACTTCTAAGTGGTCTGATAGGAGAATTTTTTCTTTATTCATTAGATTCCCGTCCCCTTTTGGATTTGGTGTTTTGGACTTCTGATTGTCTGACTTAAGCCTCATGGCCTCACTTCTTAAGTAGTTTCATTCAACTGCTGAGTGCTAGGCATGTTCAGATTTCTTAGGATACTAAGATGAAGTTGTGAAGATGATACAGACTTTTTTATTTTCCTCAACAGTTTGTGATCTAGCATGGGAGATTCACTTGTTAAAAAAAGAAAAGGATTGCAATTTGAAAAGTGCAACAATATATACACAAGGTATGGAGATAGTAAAGAGGAGGAAATGATTACGAGTTGGAAAGTCTTCACAAAAAATATGGTCCTTGAACTGGAGTGCAAAGGATGAATAAGAGTTTTCCCAGCCAAACTTGGCACAATGGGGTTGTTTTAGACAGGAAGACTAGTTTATGCAAAAGGGAGGCCTGACATTTATTGCTGGTGGCTTTTATGGCCAGCAGGTTGAGAATTTGGAGTACTGCTACCTTCTGGAACAGTATAGAGGTAGTCTGAGACTGTGTTGTAAAGGTTTTCATGTTCTACCATTGGTCTTACCTAAGACATTCTGATTTGGACAAGATTTCAAATGATTATACTGTGTCCACTGGGGGTGGCTTGTGATTTTTGGTGGGTCAGATACATTCTCTCCTAGTGCATCTCAGTTGTAATTGAATTATTTACCAAGAGAGCCTGAGCGGAGAACATGATCTTTGGAGAGTGAGTGGTCCTTATACTTGGCATGGCCTCTTCAGTGTGCATCCACCCTACAGGATAAGGGACTGTAGGAAAGCTTTTCTCCTTTTTCTTTTAAGTAGTGACCAAGCTCCTGGGAGAAGTGCAGTACGCACTGAGTTCACAGTTGCTTAGTTGTGGCAGCAGCAAGTCCAAGGCCCATGTTGTGAAGGTTTATGAACAAGTAAAAAAGCAGCCTGAGAACCCAACCAGAATGCTGTGTCAGAATTCCTTTCCCCTTGTTTTGTGTAACATTTATGTAATCGATGCATCCTAAAAAAAAAAAAAAATTAATTAAAAATTTTTAAAAAGTTAAAAAAATAAAATAAAATAAAATACTACAAAAAAAAAGTATTCCTTTCCCCTTAAATGATAAAAGCAGATAAGCCATTAAACATTTGGAAACCAAAAAAGTATTTCATATTTATAGTGTTTTAGAAATTGATTGCATGGTTATTTTGAACTAAAGCAAGGTGTTTTTTAATATTTCTAAAATCAGAAACATTTCAGAAATGATATCCGTAGTAGGCTGTTGCTTTACCAGGCATGCTGAAGTTCCTAGAATGCTATTTGGGACCAGCCAGACATGTGTTCTGAAACATGTCTGGGCAACATGTCAGTGTCAGGTGTCTTGATGCTTGCTACTAATATGATAACAATATGTTGACCTTGCATACAGTCCCTTACTACTTTTTATTGGCAGTCATAAATTTTACAATTAAATTTTCATTTCAGGAGCCGGCTCTAGCCCAACTGGTGGGGCACCGGTTTGCCACATGGGAGGCCCTGGGTTTGGTTCCCGGGGCCTCCTCGAGCGGGCAGATCGCCTTGAGAGGGCAGGCCCCCGTGAGCAGGGCAAGCCCCTGTGAGCGGGCGGACCGCCGCGCGGTGAGCTGACTCGGCGGGTCACCACAGCGGGGGAAGACGGGCAGACACAGAAGAACGCAAAAATGGGCACAGCAAGAGCAAGCAGAAAGGGGGGGATATGTAGTAAATAAAAAATAAATCTTTAAAAATTTTTTTTCATTTCACTACAAATCAAGGGTATTTTCATATAATTTAAAAGGTCAACTAATTCTTGAAAATTTTGTAAGGAAAAAAGTATCAACTCCTTCCCTCTACCCTGTTTTTCTCCCCTGCAGAAGCACCTACTTTCTACGTTTAGCTGATTCTTTTGGTTTTTACCTCCAACTCTTATTGTATATATATGCATGACTTGCTTATTTATCACTCCTCTCCTACTCTTCTTTTATACATTGTCTCTTCACTTTGCACTAAGAGTAGATGTGACGTTTCTAACTTTCTTCACCCCTCTGCCCTCATTGTGCAGACAAATGCAGGCACATAGACCCACACACATCATCTGGAGGCTTTCCAAAGTAGGTTTATCCTTAATTTGGATAGCTCCATATTCAATGTTTATATGATGACTGCATAGTGCCATTCACAGCTAGGCCAAATAGTATAATAGGAAGACTTTTCCTCTTCTGGTTAATGCTCAATTTTCCCTGGAGTGTTGAAGAGTCTTGATTGTTTATTGTTTGTGTAGTTTTCTATATATTTGTCGCTAAAATTCAACCCCAAATTCTTTACAAGTTGTCTAAATCATCTTTAAGAAATTCAGTCACTTTTTTTAATCTAATAAGATTCATTATTTCATTAACGCTTTCTTGAATACATCTCTTCCAAAGCCTTTGACCTCCTCAAGTCTTGACTGTACCTGGAATCTTCCTTCACCATTGTCCTGCAGATTTCATCACTGTCTTTTTTTAAAATAATTTTTAAAAAAATTACATATCCCTCCCCTTTCTGCTTGCTCTTGCTGTGTGTTCATTTTTTGTGTTCTTCTTGTCTGCTTTTGTCTCCCCCCGCTGCAGCAACGCGCCGAGTCAGCTCACTGCTCAGGCGGCTTGCCCCGCTTGTGGGCGGGTCTGCTTCCATTCCCGGGTGGCTTTTTGCTCCGTTTGCAGGTGGCTTTGCTCCGTTTGCAGGCAGCTCGCCCTGCCTGTGGCGGCTTTTTGCCCTGCCCGTGGCGGCTCTGCCCTGCCCACAGCGGTTTTGCCTTCTCAGGTGGTCTGCCCACTCGGAGAGGTCCCCGGGAACCGAACCCGGGGCCTCCCATGTGGTGTACTGGTGCCCTATCCACTGGGCTACAGCCGGCCCCTCATCACTGTCTCTTGACTTGGATCCCCTCTTTTCTGGAACCCTCATCTTCCTCTTTTTTTATTTTTTATTTATGAAAAAAGGTATGTGGGAGATGAAATTTTTGAGTTTCTGTGTCTAAAGATGCTTTATTCTACACTTTTACCTGAGTGAGAGTTTGGCTGTATTTGATATTTTAGGTTGGACATCTATTTTGTTCCTCTATCTTCCAACTTCCAAAGTTGTTGTTCAAGCCCAGCCCTCAGCAACAAACCTAGTAGTCCCAAAGGAGTGGGAGAACTAGATTTCCAGAGTTAAAACAACATAATACTCAGAAGGTACAGTTCTCAATAAAAAAATTACAAAACAAACAAAGACACAGGAAAATATGGCCCGTTAACTTGAAAAAAGAATTTATCAAAAAGCATCTCTGAGGAAGCTCATACATTTTAACTGTTAGTCAAAGACTTTCAGTTAACTGTCTTAAATATGTTCAGTGAGCTAAAGGAATCCATATACAAAGAATTGAAGGAAATTGGTAAAATGTCTGAATAAAGAGATGGAAATTATAAAAAGGAACCAAACAAATATTGGAGTTGCAAAGTACAGTAATTGAAATGGAAAACTAATTAGATGGATTCAACAGCAGATGTGAACAGGAGGAAGAAAGGATCAGCAAACTTGAAGACAAAGTGATGAAATTATCCAGTGTGAGGAACAGAAAAAAATATAAAATGAAGAAAAATGAACAGAACCTGAGGGACCTGTGGGACATCATCATGTGTACCAACCTACACATCATTGGAGTTCCAGAAGGACAAGAGAGAGAAAAGGGGACAGAAAAAGTATTGGAAGAAATAATGGCCCCAAACTTCCCAGATCTGATGAAAAGCATGAATGTATACATCCAGGAAGCTCAAAACAGGATCGATTCAAAGAGATCCACACCATGATATATTAGAGTGAAATTGTCAAATTCCAAAGACAGAGTATTTTGAAAGCAGCAAGACAGAACTGACTTGTCTCATAAAAGGGATCCCCAATACAATTAACAGCAAATTTCTCATCAGAAACCATGGTGGCCAGAAGACACAGGGATGGCATATTTAAAGAAGCAAAACTGTCAGACAAAAATTCTGTGTTTGGTAAAATTATCATTTAAAAATGTAGGAGAAATTAAGACATTTACAGATAAACAAAAGCTGGAAAAGCTCATTACCAGAAGGCTTGTCCTAAAAGAAATGCTAAAAGGAACCATCCAGGATGAAATAAAAGGACAATAGATCCCATAAGGGTCTAATATCTACAATGTATAAAGAAATCCTACAACTCAACAACAAAAAGACAACCCAATTAAAAGGGCAAAAGACTTTATGGGCCACAGGAACAACTTAGTGACTGGGAATATGGCTCCTTAATGAGCAAAATAATGCCAACCTGTGCTTCAGTTTTGCTGAGGATCAGAAGCAAGAGATGCTGTAGTGAGATCTGAGTTTCTGTAGTCTGGCGCTTCTTGGAAGAATCTTCTGGGGAAAAGAGAAGGAGGTATAAGCACATGTGAAGCCTGTAGCTTCTTAGCTGTTGACTTCCAGGAAGGAGAGTGAGGATTGAAGGGTCATCAGATTCTCATTTTTCTTAGCTCCTGGAAAACCAGGCATTTGTGAAGGGAGTATCCTTAGATAGAAATCCTCAGACAATGACCTCTGTGGCCTCCCTTACTGACCTTCAAGCAGAGGCCAGCTGCCCCATTTGCCTGCATTTCCTGAGAGACCCAGTGACCACTGACTGTGGGTACAACTTCTGTTGCTCCTGCATCACCCAGAGCTGGGAAGATCTACAAGACCTTCTCCCCTGTCCTGTTTGCCTCCACCTCTGCCTTGATAGGAACTTCAGGAAGAAAATGCTAATCATGACACATGACTGATATTGTGAAACAACTTCCACCATGACGAGCAAGAGGAAACTGCAGGAAGAGAAACCATTGTGTGAGAAACATAATCAGATCCTAGCCCAGGTCTGTGAGAAAGACCTTGAGCTATTGTGGCCTCAGTACATATTCTCAGACCACCAAGATCACCTCCTGATACCCACTGAGCAAATTGCAGCTAGCCACAGGAAGAGACTCAGAAGCTACATTAAGTGTCTGAGGAAACATGTTAAAGATGCTGAAAAGGGGTTAGAAAACCAAGTATCAAAATCATTTGAATTGAGGATAAAGGTGGAAAATCAGAGGGAGGAATTATACTCTGATTTTGAACAACTGAAGAGTTTTTTTGGGGAAAAAAGCGGGTATAATTGTCTTGAAAAATTCTTAGAACATATTTACACATTAAAAAAGTGAAATATCAGAAAAGCGTGTACAGTCAGAACTGGACTTAATCGCAGGTGTTGAAAGCATCTACACCAAGTATGAAAACCAGCAGTCTTTCGGTGAACTAAAAAATACATCAGTCCTCTTGAAGAGTATTTTAACCTACAGAAAATGATCAACATATGGAAGGTAAATTTTCCTCTAGATACTGAAACTGCTCACACCAAACTCGTTACCTCAGAAGACAGAAAAAATGTGACAATAGGAAAGATGAACCCAAACTTGCCTTACAATCTTGAGAACTTTACTTTTTTTCCATCTGTCCTGAGTTCTCAGGGATTTCTCTGTGGTAAGTAGAAGTAAGAGGCAAGGGGGATTGGGCCCTAGGTGTCTGTAAAGGTTCTTTCCCCAGAAATGTTATTACATCACCATCCCCAAAAGATGGATGCTGGCAAATCTGGCTCTGGTCTTATACCCGTGTTACTGTGGACACAATAAAATCCATGTTGATAGGCATTTTTCTGGATTATGAGTTGGGAGAGGTTTCATTTTATAATTTCAATAGTAGGTCTCTCATTTATACTTTTACTGATACATTTAGAGAAAAACTTAGACCTTATTTCTCTATTAGATCAACTTCAGATCTTATAGTCCATGTAGTAACCATTGAATGAAGAAATATTTGGAAGACTTTTGTGTATAGATATTTTTCTTCCTGTTCATTTATGATACTTAGAATATTTACTAATTGTTGGTATGATATAATCCCAATAATGTGTTTTGCAATTTGGTTGGTTTTTTTTTGTTTGTTTTGAAATTACTGTAGAGTCACGGGAAGTTGCAGAGATAGAGCATTTTGATTAAAAAAAAAAAAAACCACTAGGAGACAGTCATTTTCTGTCCCTTTTTCTGTACCTATCTGTAACATTATTAATCATGCCTATTTCACAAGAACATTGAAATAAATGACTATCAGATGGCTTTGTGATTCCAAAATAAAATTCTTCCAAATTAAAAAAAAAGTAGAAGACTTGTATAGACATATCTTCCAAAGAAGATAAATAACCAAAAAGCACATGAAAAAATGCGCAACATCATTAGCCATTAGGGAAATGCAAATCACACCCACTGAAATTACTATTAACAAAAAATAAAAACAAACAGAAAATTATAAGTATTGGAGAGGAAATGGAGAAATAGGAACATTCATTCATTTTTGGTGGGAATGTAAAATGGTGCAGCTGCTCTGGAAGACAGTTTGACATTTCCTCAGAAAGTTGAGTATAGAACCACCATATGACCTGGCAATACCACTTCTGTGTATATACCCAAAAGATCTGAAAGCAAATGTTCATAGTGGCATCATTCACAGTTGCCAAAAGATGGAAGCAACTCAGGTGTCCATCAACAGGAGAATGGATAAATAAAATGTGGTATATACAAACAAGGGACTATTATTCAGCCATAAAAAGGAACGAAGTTCTGATTCATGTGACAACATGGATCAACCTTGAAGACATCATGTTGCGTGAATAAGCCAGACACAAAGGGACCAATGTTGTGTGGTTTCTCTCATATGAAATACTTAGAATAAGGAAATTCATGGAGACAGAAAGAAAAATAGTGGTTACCAGGTAAGGGTGGGGACATGGGGAGTTATTGCTAAATGAATATGGGTTTTGGTTTGGGATGATGGAAACAGTCTGGAAATCGATAGTGATGAATGTAACAGCAGCAGCCACAGGGCCAAGTTGAGAAAGCCTGCAGTACAGACTCTGTTCCCACTGGAGAGAGATGAAATCCTCTCACCGTCAGGATGCCAGGCCAGGGCTGCACTGCCTGGATATTTGTGCCCTCATGTCACAGAGGTCAAGGACAATAATGGCGATAGAAAGTCCTCACCCAGCTTGCTCTGTGCTAGGCTCAGGCTAAGTGCTTTGCATATAAGCTTGCTTAATTCTCATGCTTATGGAAAAAGGCAGGTATTAGTATCACCTCCTTTTTACTGAGTTGGAGACAGGCACAAATATGTCAAGATCTGTAATTATTTCTTCCTCACTCTAGAAGTTCACACGTTTAAATGTTTAGCCTTGACAATTTACCTAGTGTTTCCTTTGAGTGTTCCTATGGCTTCTCTAAAGCTGAAAATCAAAAAGGTGGTATTATGTCCATTCAATCAACAAATATTTATTTTTCACGAGTATATGTTCATACATAGGTTTAGGGAAAGGAAATGAATGAATAAATCCCAGTCCCAGTCCAGATTCCATCTAAGCATTCAGCCCTATTTCTGCAGCAAACTGTGGTCACTGCTCTTGGATTGTAGAGTCTAGCACATTTGCAGCCTAGCCTCTAAGGGTCAACCTCCTAGTCTGGACTTGCTGTACTAATGTCAACATCTTTCAGTCAGTGACCCAGCTCCAAAGCTGTTTGGTCTCCTGCCGACTTCATTAATTCCCCTCATTCTACCATCCTCCACTCTTAACCTGGATTACGGCGTAAGCCATCAGAGGGCACTGGCTATTTTTTCAAATGCCTTGGATCCCGAGGCTTAGCAGAGTAACATGGCCATGGCAGGTGCTTGTGCATACTTTGAGGGGATGAGCAGATATGACAATGTTGATTGCCCAAAAGTTAATATTCTGAACACTTGTCCTTTCCTGACTTTTTGGTGAATTATCACTGGGTGCCCAAAATCCACATCGGTGGTTTAGACCCTGCAGGATATGCTAGATATAGAAATAATCCAGATTGAAGACCAGTCCTCAATTGACAACATTTCTTCTTTGTGTTCTTCAACCCTGTTGAACTTGTGGCCTCACTGAATGGCTTCCTGGAGCAGTTTTCTCCAGAGATTTGAACATACTTGGATTAACACTGTTGAAACCCCAAAGTCTTAAGTATATACCTTTTGTGATCTCAGAATTTAGGGCCTGCTGTTAAGGTGGCCAGTTATGTAAAACTGTCTGTGATTGGAGCATAAGCACTACTCCCCCCTTCTTGCTTGTTTTAAGGTAGACCTAATAAACTGTGACACCTTTATTAGCATGATTCCTTTATTGCTGCTCCTATTTGCTAATCTTCTCACAGCCCATTTTGGGGGCAAGGGTTGGGGTGGGGACCACATTTAGGAAGTATCGCCTATCACCGAAGTTGATGACCTTGCTCTGCTAGGTGAGAAAGAGCCCTGTGTTGCTCTCTTGCTGCAGGAGAGACCTGCCCCACTCCTTAGCTCTCTCTTTCATTAATCTGTAGCCAACAGGGCATACTCTTTCTGGCCTTGGTGTCGGTGATTTCACCTATCTGCCTTTAGACACAGCACAGGCTAGTTTTTCTGTCACTGTTAGGGTGGTGACCCGAGTGCTACTTCTGGTGTCTTTCTGGAGGAGGGAATAACTTCAGCCAGGTGCATTCAGGTATATCATTATTTCTAATACAGAATGCCCTTCAGGCACATTCTGTGGTGTGAACTTGGTGGTTGGGTAGCGTGTTTGGTCTGCCCGGCCCTTGGCCCTGGTGTTAGGACAAAAGTTAATAGGGTTTGGGATGGCACTGTGAAGGAAGAATCTCTTAGGTCTTATCGAGGGTCAGGGTGACAAGAAAGTGGTGCCTGTGCCCACCTGCTCCCTGAGAAGTTAAGTTCCTCAGTGAGCCTGTGAACATCTGGGCCTGCGTGATTCCTGGGGGAGGAGAAGCAGTCTTCTCCCAGGTACTTTGTTAGCAACAACCTACATAGCAACCATTTCTAGCCTCTTGGGAGGATTCTACCTGCAGGCTCAGGAGAGAGCTGTACACGGTGAAGAAGTTGCTACAACATACAGCCTTAGGGGAGCCGGAGAAGCTCGAAAAAAGCACCCTTATCCCAAGAGGACCATGACCCGCTGGAACAAACAAAGGTGGGCAAGAAAAGAGGAAACAAAAATACAAGTGTAGACTTGGAAGATATAATTTTTGAAAGGGGTAGTTTTGGCATTTTTTGCTGCTTTTGGAAGGGAGGTGGAGGTAAGTGGCTGGCTGAGGAGCGGTCCTGCCCCTCAAGGCTTCCTCTGTGATAGGAAGTAGATTCTTTCTGATTCCTTGTTACGGAAGACCTGGAAACTGTTGGCCCTCTCTTCAACTCTTTTCCTTTAAAAATAAGAAAGAAAAGAGGAAAATACAGCCCTAATGCTTTTCTCCTACAACCATTTGATAATTATGAACCACCTTACTTAGATGATGACCCATAGCTTGTAAACGGAAGACCCTGAAATGTGTAGGGGTGGAATTTTTAATTTTGCGTTTCTTTCACTTCATGTTCTGTATACTGAAGATATTGCACTGATGCAATGCCTGAAGGTATCTTGTAGTTATAATCTTATTTTAAGTGCCCTTATTAGTGTGAGTTAAATCAAATCTACTGCATTATCCTAACGTGTTTTATTTTGTAACAAATGTATGTGTTGCTCTTAATTTCATTCAGCATTATATGCTTTCTAATTTTATTAATACCTGGCTCATTTATAAAGTGTCATTCAAAGGGAATACTGAGTTATATTTAACTTTTTAAAAACTTTTCCAGTAAGTAGAATATTAGATGATTCTGTAGCATTGGCTAAACTCAGTGTGTGTGAGAGAGATAAATTTGAATACGGTTTTTTCTATTGAATCAAGGCTTCTGTTTTGATACTTGCCCGTGCATGGAGCTCATGGCCCCTGAGACCAAAGTTCTTTGTCACCTTGTCGCCCATGTGGCTGAGCCCCATAGTGCTCACAGGCTGCCTGTGCTCCTTTCCCCGCGCATCACTTGTTCTGTTCCTACCAGATGTGCTGCAGAGGTGTGCACCCTGGAGCTGAGGCTCCCCAGCCTCCTCCTGCCTGTCCCTGGGAATTTTAGACAAGAGCTGGCCACAGCCCAAGTACTCCTGTCAGGCCAGGGGCCACTAGAGCCCCACACTCTGCTTACACAGGAGCCCAAGGTAATGTTACATCCCTCTGATATTCATAATTACTGTTCTTTTCTGAAAGATTAGACGATCTTAGGGAAAAAAATGGTGTTACTGGGGAAAACAAACGGTTGACTCTTGTCGGCATGTGTTGTATTTCATTTGACCCTTTCAAAGATGGTTTTACTTTTGGAGCAGTATGGTGTGGTGTGGACTGTTGTGGCTGGCCTTACCTTCTTCACTTTGTTAGTTGGGACTTGGTGTCTACTTGATTGCAGAACATGCTGCTGTGCTGTACAGTGTGTGTGTGTAAAGCTCCAGCCCTTGATTGTGCTGTTAGTTTTAGAAATAAATCTTCAAGGAGGAAATGGCTTGTGAAGTAATCCATCAAATCATGCCCCAATTGACTTCTGTGATACTTAGGTTTTCACTAGCAGTTGGCCATGTGACTTTATTGAAAGTTATTTTAGTTTTAGCCTATTTAGAATTTCTTTGTTATAATTTAGGAGTCTTCTTGTGAGACTGTTTTAATCCCAAAATGTACTTTTG
>PVKH010001952.1:0-28635 GCA_004027955.1 Chaetophractus vellerosus
TATAAAGCATATTTATTTGGGGTAGAAGTTACCAGGCCATAAAGTATAAGTTACTTCCCTCACCAAAGTCTGTTGCCATGTGTTGAGCAAGATGGCTGCCGAGGGTTCTGATTTCCTTCTCCCTCTTAAGGCTCTGTGGGCCCAGCTTCTTCTGATCTCAGCTGTAGGCTGATATAAGACTCATCTCTTTCCCCAAGGCTCATTTCTTTCTGGGCTCAGCTGTTCACAAGGTCAGCTGTAGACTATCAAGCTCATCTCTCTTCCTGGGGCCTCTGCACTGTCTACTGAACTGTTTCTCTTCCTCTGTGTTCTTCTCTGTGTATGTATTTCCTGGGGCTCCAGCATCAAAACTCAAACTCTCTCCTCTGCCCACCAAGGGAGTGGGGACTCAAAGTCTTACTGATGTGGCCCAATCAAAGCCCTAATCATAATTCAATCAAGTAAAAGTGAAACCTCTGAATACAATACAATCTAATATGCCCAGAGGAACATACCAGTTTACAAACACAATCCAATATCTATTTTTGGAATTCATAAAAAATATCAAACTGCTGCAGGCATCCTGTTTTGTTTTGTTTTGTTTTGTTTTGTTTTGTTTTTCCTAAATCTGGCAACCCTACCTCAGAGCCTTCGCTCTGCTTTCCCTGGAACCCTTTATTAAACAAGTTCTGTTTCATCCTCTCTCATACAGACCATATTCAGAGACACTCGCTTTTCTCACCTATCTTTCTTAGAACAAAAATTTGGTTTTTGTTTTAAAAAGCATTTTTTTCTTTCTACCTCAGTAGTCTATTTCCTATCTGTTGACATGTGTGACAGTGATTGATGTGTTCTCAGAATTCACTTTTGTGATTGAATTCAGGTGTTTCAGAATCTCCTCATCCACACATTTAGTTTGGTGCCATTCATGTTAATTTAGGATGAATCAAGCACTCAACACCAGGTACAGGAACACCAAGATGAATAAGAGAAGCAGTGTCATTTAAAATGAGGAAGTAATCAACTAGTCCCATCAACTGACAGCTCTTATCCCAAATGACAACGTTAAACTCTGCATAGTGTTTTTAAATTCCGGTTGAATGTTGTTTGTGAGTTGGTGGCTTTTGAAGGGAGAGGACAGCCTACAGAACACCAACATCACACTTTAGCCTTAAATAAACTGCTCTCTTTGCAAGCGACACACAGAGTGAATTCTCTCGTGTGGCCACTTTCAAACTGAGACAAACACCTAAAGCAATTTTGGAGACTGATGGGGAACTCTTCCTGGGAAACTGCAGACAGATATCCCCTTATGGGGAATAACTTCTACAGTTAGATAACCTCAATCACTGTAAATAGATTCTTGTTAGCTTTCCTCTCTGAGGATTAATTATTCAGCTTCCAGTTTATGAGATACATAAAGTCACTTAGGTGTTGTTACAATCTGATATGAAATTCATCCTGACCAAGTTACCAGGAACATTTTTTTTTTAATTCTTAAGCATGTTTAATTTCCCTTAGTGTCTGCTCTGGGATGCTGCCATTTAAACTGTGATTCTTAAAACAGGCTTGGCAACTTTTCGGACCTTGCTGCAAATGAGGCATCTCAAGCCCACCACAGACCTATGCAATCAGCATCTACATTTTCACCTGATCCCCAGATGATTTGGAGAACATTAGATTTGAGGAGAACTGGGCTAGGTCCTACCTAGCATGATGCCTGAGCTCTCCAGTGCATGCTGATTAGATTGTACAATATATGGCTATGTTCCTTTATCTAGTGAGAACACTGAATTTATCACAATCATGATCATCTTCCTCATTCTCCAAATTGTAAAATCATACTTTGCTATTTGTTTTTGTCTTAACTGCTTTGGAATTTGATTTAGAAATACGCCCTGCTCTGCAATGGGAAAATGGAGTGGCATTCACATCAGAACTTGGGAATTCTGCACGGATAGATGGTAGATTGGAAAGCACTACGCCAAATGGAACATCTCCTCCTGTTCCCCATTCCACCCCCAGTCTTTGTCATTTATTTTAGCCATAGGAGCCCTTGGTCCATAATGGGAAGCAGCTCTTCCAGATATCACAAACATCTCCGTTTTCCAGAAGTATCTTTTGCACACCACTTGCTACCATCCTAAATTTTTATTTAAAAAGCTTTCAGGCAGTGCCCTAAATTTACCTGTATTTTAAAAGAGAAAGTTCTCCTTACAATAAGTCATTAATAAACTATGAATAACTGATGATATTTTATGACAGTATCATCCCACCAGTGCTCTGGGTAGTACCATTTATTGAGATAAGCTATGAACAAAAGGCTTCTGAGGCTGATCAGCCAGGGAAACTGCCTGTTCTCCATCCCTTTGGTGAAATACAGGCAAGGGTATGCTGGTAAATATTTAATAATTGGCTGTCTGGGGGGAAAACCCTAATTTGTAATGTTTGCCAGTCTCTGTGGTATAAGATCTCCCATCATGGCTGATGTCAAGCTACCAATGTGACCGCTTAGAACACAGAATCTGACGAGTCGTGTAATACAAATTATATAGTATTTTCACAATACAGATGCACTAGATGTAAATAAATTCAAGGGCATAGATAATAGTAAAAGGTAGTAAAAACTTAAGAAGTGGTGATTTCCAGTATGTACTACTTTTGTTTTAATGTATTTTCTTTAATTTTAAGTTTATATAAGTTTTAATAACGGCTGGGTTTAACAATTGGCTTGCAAAATTCCTGAAAATTCTGCCATTGGCTCTCCAGAGCCCAGAGGGACTGCCCTCAGCAATCATTGAAACAGCTGTCTCACAGTTCAAACATTCACAAGCTACTGTTTTTTTGACACGTGCGGAGAATAAGTTGGGGACATTTCAAACCGAATTTCCTGGAGAAGGGCTCTAATTGGAAGAAGATGGATCAGGTGTCGATAGGGGAGAAAATTTCTAGAGAATGAAAATTAACCCCAAATAGTACTGCTATGCCCACTTTATGACCAGACCCCAGCCCTCAGCACAGGACTCCGTGGACCGGATCGAAGAAGGCAAAGCACGCATGCGCACGCCCGACGACGTCGGGGAGGCAGGAGTCAGCGAAGCGCGTGTGAAAGGCGCGTTCACAAGGCGGCCGAGCGAGAGCGCGCACCAGAGGGCTGCCGAGAACTTGGTTTGACGGAGCTCGGGCCTCTGCCATGGCTCACAGGCCGAGAAGGAATTTCCGGCAGCGTCGAGCCGACTCCAGCGACAGCGACAAAGAGCCATCTGTAGAACCCCGGGCTCCCAACGAGCAAGCGGCTCCGGGCTCTGCGGAGGAAGGACCACCCTGCGGAGGAGGCCGCGGAGAGGCGACGGAACGAGCTCCGCGGGCTCGGGGTCCTAGAGGCCGGGGCAGGGTCTGGGCGAGCTCCCGGCGCGCTGTGACAGCGGCCCCCCTCACGGAAGGCAGCTCGGGCGCCCCAGGTGACGCAGGAGCGGGGAGGTCGCGTGAGTTGACGTGGAGGGCAGGGCCCGCGGGGTCTCTGGAGCCGTCCCTGGACCGTCTTGTAACCGGTTGGCTACCCACCACCTGCGACGCTTAGTCGTAGAAGTAGTGAGTTAGACAGCCGGTGGGCGAGCACTCGCCCCCTGCCTGCATCCCCACATTGGGCTTGTTGGGGGAGTTTAAAAAAAAAAAAAAATTCCGTGTAGTTTGAGTGCTCTTCTGTGTTTGCACCACCTAATGACCATCACCGATTATAGTTGTAATACAATACTTAGTGTTTATGAAGAAATTAAACCATCACGAAGTTAAGTAACTTTGAATACTCCTAAGAAGGCAGGAACGTTATATGTACCTTTTTGAAACTTAACCAAATAAGAACCGAACCTTTATTTTTAGAGACAACGTGTTACCAGTCCAGTTCGTTAGAAAAATCTAGGTGACAGGTTTTGTGACATTCTCATTTGCTTGTTTTTCTTTTCATTTGTTACTTACAAAATCTGAGATTAAAAGTAGCCACATATATATTGCAAAGTAGCTTAAGTAACAGGGGTAGATGACACTGTAGACTGTAACCCATAATGGAGTTAAATACATTGTAGTATTTTTGAAGTACCTTCGAGCACTTTGGGATGCTAGCAGCATAAAGTTGTTTACCAAAAAAAAAAAAAAAAAAAAAAAAAGTGTTAATCTGAGCTTGTATTGGAGTTTAATAAGGAAAACTGTGGTTAGTCTTGAAGTTAAAAAAAAAAAGTCTGTCTCATTAAAGGAAATCATGAAGTCCATTTAATCCTGTCCTTTAAAGCCAATCTGATATTTCTGAAGTTTTGATAAATTTTTATATTTGCTTTTCTACTCTAAAATATGTCATCCAGTTAAGCTTTAGTAAGGAGAATTGAGACCAGGAGTACTTTGTGGTCTTAAGAGCCCTTTATACTTGTAAAAGTGGCTGAGAACTCCAAAGGACTTTTGTTTCTCTGAATTATATCTATTATTTACCAAATTGAAATTAAAACCGAGAAACTTTTTATTGATTTATCTAAAAAATAATAATAAAGCCATTACAAACCCATTACATGTAAGGGTAAAATTTTTGTGAAAAATAGCTATTTTCAAAAAAATAGCAAGAGTAGTGCATTGTTTTCTATTTGCAAATCTCTTTAATGTCTGTTAAAATCTTTAATAGAAGAAAGCTGTATTCTTATATGTATTTCTACATTCAATTTGTTGTGCTATTTTGTTTTGGTTGAAGTATGTGAGAAAATCCAGTATGCAGATATGTAGTTAGAGGAGTATTTAATAGTCTTTTTATGCCATTATAGGTATTCTGCTTTAATAATAAACTAAAGCTGAACAGGTGGTAGTTTCTTAAAGGTTAGTTGTAACAGGGAATCTTAAACAATATCAGTAAATTTTTTGTGTATTATTACATTAAAATCCATTGGTGAGTTGCACTTCGCATAGACCTTTTATTCATGCATAATTGATAACAGCAGTCATTGCTTATTTTTTAAAGTATTGGTTTGCTGAGTTTGTAGACTTTGACGTATTTTATTAAACAATATCAAAAATACTTTATTAATGTTACCACTGCCTTTAAGCCTTTAAGTATTGGGAAGGTGTCATGTTCACAGTGGAGGACATAAGTTTTCCACAATCCCAATTTTCACTTGAAAACTCTAATTCTTAAGTAATAGGCATATTTTGTTCATTTTTGAGAAAATGTTTACCAAATACCCACATCAAAATAACCAGTTTGTCTGACATTTGTTCTTTTTTTTTTTTAAAGAAACTTTAGATTACATGTTACATTAAAAACATAGCAGATTCCCATATGCCCCACTCCCTCCCCCTCCCACACTTTCTCACATTAACAACATCCCTCATTAGTGTGGTACATTTGTTACAATTGATGAACACATATTGGAGCATTGCCACTAAGTGTAGATTATAATTTACATTATAGTTTAAACCTCTCCCACACAATTTTGTAAGTTATGACAAGATATGTAATGGCCTGTATCTGTCATTGCAACATCATTCAGGAAAATTCCAGTGTCCCGAAAATGCCCCCTTTTACACCAATTTTCCTTTTCCCTCTTCTAAGAACCTCCGGTGGCCACTGCCTCTACATCAATGATAAAAAAGTTCTTCCATTACTAGAATAATATAAGTCTGTAGTAGAATAACAGGAAGTCTACTCTAATCCATTGTTCATTCCTCAACCCTGAGGATTCTGGGATATCCACTCCACCTCTAATTGAGAGGGCGCTTAGATCCCATGGGGCAGATGGATGGGACTATCTTGCTTGCAGTTGTAGACACACTCTGTTCCTTGGGATGGTCGTTGTACATCATCATCATCTCCTTGTTAGTTGTCCTGGGTGAGTCCAATGAACTGGAGAGTAGGTGTTGCAACTCTGTTGAGATTCAGGACCCAAGTTCTTGCAAGTAAAATGGTATTCCTCAAAAACAGTGGCTAGTTCAGTTTGCAGCTCAGGTTTTTCCTTGAGATGATCATTCTATTTCAGTATGCAGCAGAAGTATCTTATGCATACTTTCGTTTTGTTGTAAAAACTATTAAAAAGATATGTTCTCAAGATTTAGTAAAATTCATAATTTTTTATTGTTTCATCAAGGTCCTTAAGTGAACCCGGCTTTTTTTTTTTTTTCTGCTAATGGGCAGTGGTGAAAAATACAACTGATACTACAGATTGGTGTCACTGCCTTACTTCATACTAAGGAACTGACAGTTTTACCCACCACTGCTTTAGCCAAATTATGTAAATATTAACAGAGTAAAAAAGGCAAATAATGTGTTAGTATTATGATGGAAGTAGTTTTTACTTCATAGGCCCTCTGAAGGGGGTGATAGACCACATTTTGAGAATCACTTCTCTGACATTAATCATCTTTGGGAACAGATAAGGGTTGTCCAAGATAGCAATTGTGAGCTACAGTTGTATTTCTTCTTCCTTTAAGGTTTGATATTAATCCAGAATTATTTTGAATTGTATATCAGTCTTCTATTTATGGGAAATTTTAAAGATAAAGAGTACTGTTTATGTAATCTTATGTTTTAAGGTTATTCATAAAAAGATTGCAAAATAATTGTAAACTAACAAATCCTTTGTTGTCTGTAATACCAAGAATTCCTTTATATTTTGCTCATTTAGTTCTCACAGTACCCCTGGGGGTGTCATCTCTGTTAATGTCATCTTTGTTTAATAGATTAATTGTAATTAAAGAATAAGTGACCTTCCCAAGATCACACACTGAACATAGACCATGATTTGATTTGAAAGCAAGGTGCTTATTACAGTACTTCTTGCCAGCAGACATTGTAATAAGGTATAATATAAAGAGACTCTAGATTCTGGAGTTGGATGGAAATAGGCTTAAAACCTTGCTTCTCCACTTACTATGTGATTTTAAACATGTTATTTAGCCTCCAATCTTTAGTGTCCTCATCAGTAATAGCATCTACTTCATAGAATTGTGACTATTAAATGAAACCAACCATGTAAAACAGGTTTCCATGTGATCTCTAGAACAGATAAGAGAAATAGAGGTAGTGCATAGGCACCCCAAGTGTACACTAAATGTTTTTTTCTTTTTCAACTTATGCACTACCTCTCTTTCTCTTTTCTGTTCCAGAGATTCCTTTAATTTTTGTGCTTTTCCTTTTTCTCTAATGTACCCTTCTCCTCACTGTATCCTTTTATTAGACAAGTAAATAGTACAAATAGGATAAGTCTTTGTACATTTATTAGACTATCCATTGATTTCAGAAAGACAAGACTTGCAGAAAGGTGTGTTATGTCTACTTTAGGTATGGACTAGGATTAAAACACCATATTAGGGGCCGGCTCAATAGCCCAGTGGATAGGGCACCGGCATACCACATGGGAGGCCCCGGGTTCGGTTCCCGGGGACCTCTCCTAGCGGGCAGACCGCCTTGAGAATGGCAAGCCGCCATGGGCGGGCCAGAGCCGCCGTGGGCAGGGCAAAAAGCTGCCACGGACAGGGCAAAAGCCGCCACGGGCAGGGCAGGTCGCCTGCGAATGGAGCGCAGCCAGCCAACCGCAAACTGAAAGCCGGCCGTGAATGGAAGCAGAAGCCACCCACAAGCGGGGAAAGCCGCACCTGCGCAGTGACCAGTCTCGGTGCGTCGCCGCAGCGGGGGGGAAGGGAGATATGTAATAAAATAAATTTTAAAAATCTTAAAAAAAAACACACCATATTATACATATGCCAGAATTTTCAATCATTGATTCCACTATCTCGGCTCTTTCTTGTTAGATTTAGAATCCAGAACTGTTGACCTTTCAACAGATGAAGAGGATGAAGCACACTACTCTTCTGAAAGTAAGGAAGATCAGAGTGTATCTTCTACCAGTTCCAGCTCTCTGGAAGAAAAGGAATTTCCATCAATAGGTTAGTAATTTTTGTAATTCTAGTTAAGAACTTTATTTCTGTTGTGATGGTTTGCATTATTGATAACACATCAAAGTACAGTGAAGTATGGGGCAAGTAATTTGTACTAATGATTATCAGAGTGCCAACGTTGGCAGCTTTTGTCCGTTATATAACATGTCCAAGGTCAGACAACTTATAAGAGGCAGAGCTAGGATTCACACCTACACAGTCTGCGCCAAAGCCTGTGTTCTTAACCACTCTGCTATACCAGGTGACTTAAACTGATACCTGAAGAATGTAAGAATTTGTCAGTGAGGATTTTTCAGGTATAGGGTGTAACATATATAAAACTCTAGGGAAAATAGCACAGTGTGTTCAGGAAATTAGAAATAACTGTTTGGCTGACAATATTTGGTTGGGAGTTTAAGAAGGTGGAACAGAAAGAAAGGAAGCAAGAGAGGCAAGTTGGTGTCAGATTATAAAAGACTTCTAGGAACTACTGAAAATTTTATCCACATGGATGACATGACCACTTCTGTATTTTAGAAAGATCATTCTAACTCAAGGATTGGCAAATTTCTGTCCATGGGCCAAATCTGACCTACTGCTTATTTTTGTATTTAAAATTTTCTTGGAATACAGCCATGTTCATTCATTTATATATTTCTGTGGCTGCTTCAGTGGCAGAATTGATTGTGACAGAGACCTTAAGGCCGTGAAAGGCCCTTTACAGAAAAGTTTGCTGTGTTTAGCTCAAGGATTCTTAACTGGTTTTGTGCTCTGGAACCCTCTGTCAGTCTTGTGAAGCCTAAGACTGCCTTTTCAGAAAATTAATAAAGTAAAAGGTATAGCATTGTAAAGAAACACAATTCTATTGAAATATAGTTGTTAAATATATATAAACAAAATTTAATATAGTAACAAGTGCTTCTTTATTTACCCATTAAACAAAAAGAACTAGTAACTCTGTAGCCTTGTCATTTTTTTCTTACCCAAGTTAACAAGGTACAGAAGTACTAAGTGATGAAATCTATATTGAGAATTGAAGCCTGATAGACAATTGAAGCCTCATGTCTAGATACAGCACTGTCCAGTAGAACTTTCTGCAATGATGGAAAAGTTCTGCATCTTCACTGTCCAACACAATAGCCACGAGCTTGAAAGAGCTTCAGCTTTATGTAGCGCTAGCATGTCACTAGTGAGTCTCATTGCTTCTGATTTATTAAATATTAAACCCTGCCAAGTCATTTGCCAATAAAGAACCTCCAATTCAAGAATTTCTGTTTCTGTATTCATACACTTGGGTATTTGAATCTAACTGTATCATCCTAACCCTGTTTGCAAGTTAAAATCTCCTACTAGAGAGCTATAAAAACATACTGCCCCTCAACTTCACTTCAGATCAAGTGAATCTGAATCTCTGGGACTGGGACCTGGACATCAGTATCTTATCAAGCTTCCCAGGTGGCTGTAATGTGTGGCCAGGTTTGAGAATTGCTAATCTAACCTTCTGTGAGGGTTTTAAATTTTAATTCTGCTTTGGGTTGTATTAGCTATACCTCCCAGCTTTAAAGACATGTTTTCTGGTTTTCATTCACGTCATTGTAAGATCATTAAACCAGGCAAGATAAAATACAGAGCCTTCTGGCAGGTCCCTACATCGCTTCATAATCAACTTTTTTTGTTGTTGTTATTCAACCAGCTAAAAACCTAGTGAATTATGCAATTTAACCAACATATTTTAATGTCCTGTTAACTGTTAGTTCTTTGGTGGGATGAAGAGGCATCTGATCTGCATCAGTTCTCTGATACACTAATCTATAAAAAAGTAAATCTCCTGATTTGATATTTCTTGTTCTTAATGAACATATATTGGTTTCTAGTGATTGCCTTTTACTGCTTCATAATTAATTCAAGCACTTTTTGTTTTCCCAAGGACTGATGTCAAGCAAATTGGTCTGTAATTTCTGAAATCTGTCTCTTTTAGTCTGTTTTGAATATTGAACCATTTGCCCATTTCCAGGCATATGAGATGTTTTTGTATGTATTTTTCAAAGAATTTAGACAAATTTGTGGGAAAGATTAGAAAAATTTGCTTGAGCCTGAGTGGTTTGCTACCTCTTTAATATTTTAAGTGCTTTAAATGGGAAAAATTTCTCTTGCCATTTTGTCTACCTTCATGTTTTGCTTAAGATACCATTTTTTTCCACAGAATATAAAGGTGAATTACAGCTTACATCATACATTAAAGGACTTGTTTTGAATTGGAAGAGTCCATATCAATGAGGTTTTTACTGTTTAAAATTTAAAAAAATAAAATAAGATCAGACTCTATTAAAAGTTGACATTTAAATATTTTTCACCTGGTAAATGAACTTGGTTATTTCGATTGCACTTTTCTACTTTTTTCTTGCGGGTTTCAGTATAGGACCTTGGAAGCTCATGTGGCCATGTGCTGTTTATAGACCATTTTGCCCTCCTTATATGCCTGGATGCCTCCGGGGTCCGGGGGAGTGTAGTCCCTCTTCTTTGGTGAGTTAGAATGGTCTGTCACTAACGCTTGTAGCCTCTGCCATTCTCGTTGACTGAGGGACTTTATCCTCAGCCCATTCCATGTCCCTGCTCAGACAATCTCAGAGCTTTTGGAATTGAGAACTTGCCAGCCCTGAACAAAAAAAAAAACCCTGGTGAGTGAGAAAATTAAAAGATAAAACTTGTGGTTTCAGTGTATTTTCTGATACTTATAGATTTGTTTCATTACTCTAAGTTATATTTAATTTTTATCAGTTTCATTTATGTAAAATTTGAGCCATTTAATAGTTGTCATATGCTTTCATTAAAATAATAAAACTGGAAAAACAATTAAAAAAATTTTTTTTGCTTAAATGTGAGGAATATTTTATTTCTGTTGCTGTTTGATTTTCAGCATCTTCCTCCTTGTTTCTTTCAGGTGAGATCCCTGATCCAGCTTTTATTCAGGCAGCCCGCAGAAAACGTGAATTGGCCAGAGCCAAGGAGGACTATATTGCTTTGGATGTAAAACATACCTCCACCTTCTCTGGGGTGAAGAAAAACAGTGATGAAGATCCTGAGAGTGAGCCTGATGACCATGAAAAAAGAATACCATTTACCCTCAAGCCTCAAACACTTAGACAGAGAATGGCCGAAGAAACAAGTACATAATTTAATTTATTTACCAGCATATGAAGATTAAGGCATTTTTCATTAGAATATAATATGATAAAATCTCCATAGAATCATAATTGTAAAGATGTGTGGTTGTTGATTTTTATTTAACTTGGTCAATGACATGGATTCTAAAAGACCTGCCTGTTTCACAATATTATTATCAAAGCATAATAATGTTTACTGTTACCTGACCCCTAGATGAGTTTTCTTCTAGCAGTTTTTTTTTTAATTGTACGTTGTCTTATTTTTGAAACTTTTAAAACCATTGTTGTTACTTTGTAAAGATTTTTTTAAAATATGGTAGCATCTACAGTAATTTTAGGTATATAGTTTGAAGTCTTTCTTGCTTTACTAAACACTTTTTTCTACCATTAATCCTTATGTCTCAACTATTTTCATGTTTCTCATTTATAAACAATATATGGGTTTTACCAAGGTTTTTATCACTTCAAATAATACTTTATAGAATGAGACTTTGGTTCCTTATAATCCAGAAATTAGTTTTAAATGTTTGCATTCTCATGTAAGTATTAGGAAATCTTTCATGAGGATAACCAAACATTTCATTCTTTCCAAGTTTCTTCCATAAAAGCAGTTGTAGTGTTTTGAGTGGGACAGTTTGGTGATGAGAGTGCAGTGTCTAAAATCTGTTTATTGAAGTCCCAGCCTCAATGCTGTCCTCAGATAAGTCATTTCACCTCCCAGTATCTAAAATTCCTCGTTTATAAAATGAGGGTAATAATAGTAGTGCCTTCTTCCTAGGATTGTTGTGAGGAATAATTAATGCAAAATTAGCCCCCCAAAGTATTAGCTGCTGCTACTGTAATGGGAAAATATTGATGTTTATACATTAACTTTTTTTTTTTTGCTAGCAACCAGAGATGAACAAACAAGTGAAGACAGTCAGGAAGATGAAAATCAAGATATCTGGGAAGAGCAGCAAATGAGGAAAGCAGTTAAAATCTTAAAGGTAGTAATCATTTTTTGTACCATATATATATTCGTTTTTTATGGCTTCTGTAACAGATTACCACAAACTTTGTGGCTTAAATTAACAGGAATTTAAATTTATTCTCTCTCAGTTCTGGTGACCAGAAGTCTGTAATCTGGGTGTCAACAGAGCCACTCCCGCCAGAGGCTCTAGGGGAGAACCCTCCTTGACTCTTGCAGCTTCTGGTTGCCCTGACCATTCCTTGGCTATGGACCTTATAACTCTGGTCTCTTCACATGGTCTTTTCCTCTCCTCCCAGTGTGTCTCTTATAAGGACAGTTGTCATTGGATTTAGGTGCCCCTTGGATTACATCTGCAAAGATCTTTTTTTCACCGAAGGTCAGAGTCATAGGCTCTGTGGGTTGGGTTATGGGCATATCTTTTGGGAGGCTGCTTGTCACCCCACTACTCTATATATATTATATCCTTTTTCAGCTAGATTTTAAACACCTTCCACATACTATAAGCCACTTGAGCAGACCATATCTTTTTTATCTTTAGTTTCACAGTAACTGGCAGGTTATATTATATGGAGTAAGTGTTTAAAGGTGAAGTTTAAACAAACAGTGACAAAACTAACAAAAAACACTATACTTGGGATAAGAAGTCTTGAATTTGAGTTCAGTCTCTGTTGCTAAAATTTAAGTTTCATGAGTTCATTAACTTTTGTTTACTATTATAAGCCACAGTGCCTAATACTGTAGGTATTCAGTAGATATTTGTACAACTCAGCAAATCTTGAAGTTCTAACTCTGACTGCTCAGGTTTGCATACTTCCTTTGTATTTGATGTATTTTTTGTGTGTTTTAACCTAATAGTTAAAGAGGCTTCCAAAGTTTTATCGTGGTGACCCTAGGCCAAAAGAAATTCCAAACAATTCTGTTTATCAAGTAGTTAGGATCACAGATTTTAGTAATATTTATGTCCTAACTGCTTAGTAGCCATTTGGAAAAAGTAATGCAGATAAATTGAGAGAAAAAAATCATTTTCTTTCTTTATATTTATTTATTTTGTCATTTTTTTTAAATTACAGAAGTTGGATGTTTCTAGAAAAAGCATGCAGAAAATACAGAATTACCATATATTCCCCTCATACATTTAGTTTTCTCTGTTAACACATTGTATTAGTGTAGTACCTTTGTTACAGTTGGTGAAACAATATTATTAAATTATACTATTAACTATAGTCCATAGTTTATCTTAGGGCTCACTGTGTGTTTTAAAATTTTTATTCTAGTAACATATATTCTACCTAAAATTTCCCCCTTTAACCACATTTGTATATATAATTCAGTGCTAATTCCATTCACAATGTTGTAAATGGACTCACCACCATCCATTAACAAAACTTTTCCATCACCTCATACAGAAATTCTGTATCAAGCATTAACTCCCCATTCCCTACCCCCACCCCAGCCCATGATAACCTGTATTCCAGTTTCTGACTCTAAATTTGCTTATTCTAATTATTCCATACTGGTAAAATTGTACAATATTTGTCCATTTGTGTCTGACTTATTTCATTCAGCGTTATGTCTCCAAGGTTCATCCATATTGTTGCATGTATCAGAATTTCATTACTTTATACGGCTGAATAATATACCATTGTATGTATATACCACATTTTGTTTATCCATTTATCTATTGAAGGACACTTGAGTTGCTTCCATCTTTTGATAATTATGAATAATGCAGCTTTGAACATCACTTGGAAAATATCTGTCCAAGACCCTACTTTTAATTCTTTGGGGTATATATATTTAGAAATGGGATTGCCAGATCATATGGTAATTCTATACTTAACTTTCTGAGAAACCACCAAAGTGTTTTCCACGGCAATTGTACCATTGTACTTTGCTACCAGAAATGAGTGAGTGTTCCTATTTCTCTACATCCTCTCCAACACTTATTTTCCATTTTTTTAATAGAAGCCATTCTAATGGGTGTGAGGTAGTATGTCATTGTGGTTTTGATTTGCATTTCCCTAATGGCTAATAATTTTGAGCATCTTTTCATGTGCTTATTAGCTGTTTGTATATCTTCTTTGAGAAAGGTCTATAAGTCTTTTGTCCATTTTTAAATTGGGTTGTTTGTCTTTTTGAAGTTGAGATATAGGAGTTTTTCATATATTCTGAATATTAAACCCTTATCAGATATGTGGTGGTTTCCAAATATTTTCTCCCATTCTGTAGGTTGTCTTTTTACTTTTATGATGAAGACTTTTACACAAAAGTTCTTAATTTTGACTTAGTCCCATTTATCTAATTTTTCTTGAATGCGTGTATTAACATGTTTCATTAATTCGGAAATTTTCTGCTGTTATTTCTTTGACTATTCCTCTTCCTCTTTCTCTCTCTCTCCTCCTTCTGGGACTCCCATAATACATATATTGATTTGCTTCATTTCTAAGACTCTTCTTCCCTTTTTTTCATTCTTTTTTCTTTCTGCTCCTCAGCCTGGATCATTTCAATTGTTTTGTCTTTGTATTCACAGATTTCTTCTTCTGCCAGCTCCAATCTGCTGTTAAAACCCTCTAGGGAATTTTTCATTTCAGTTATTATGATCTTCAACTCCGGTATTTCTGTTTGGTTTCTTTTTAAAATTTCTCTTTATTCAGATTTTCATATTGCTCCTGCAGTATTTTCCTAATATCCTTTAGTTCTTCCTCTGTGTTTTCTATTATTTCTTTGAGTATTTTGAAGTTCGTAGTTTTAAATTCTTGTTCCAAAGTTTTGTTTCTTCATTGATGGTGTCCAAATTTTTATCTTGTTCCTTTGGATGGGCCATCATTTCCTGTTTTTTGTTTGTTTGTTTTAATTTGTGTTGTCATCTTTTGTTGTATACTGTACATATTTAATATTTTAATGTCTTATCTCTGAGATTTAGTCCCTGAGCTGTCTGTTCCTTAAGTCTGTATCCAGCTAGTGATATAACAAAGATTTCCTAAACAAACCAATGCAAAAACCCTATTAAATAGGGACCCCACCCCCAGGTGCTCATTATATGTCTTAAAGCTGGTAACCTCTAGCCCCAGGCCACTTCAAATTAATTGTTTCTTACACTGCTTTAGCTATCTGCAATGTGCTTCTGCCTGCAGGGCAAATTCTGGAAGAGCAAGCCGATGAGTTTCCTCATTCAGTCTTTCAAACTGCTGAAAAATCAGCACAATAGATAGGCACCCCAGTATGCACATAGGGGTTACTCTGCTCCCTCTGGAAAAGGCCAGGAACCACCAATGGGAGTGTAGGTTGGCTCTACAGTGTACAGGGATGGGGAAGAGAAGGGGCCAGCAAGTGTTCCACAAGGTTCTCCTACTGTTTTTAAAGCTGTGTTTTCTTGATTTGGAACTCTCTGAATTATTGCAGCCCTTTAACTGTTTTCCAGAGTTTTGAGCAACATGGCTCTGCCAGGTTTTGCTAGTTGTTCAAAGATTCTGTGGAAGATGGTTTTACACCACCATCTTGGTCTACCAGAAGTCTATTTCACTTTTTCTTCAGTTTAGATCCCTTATAACATTTTAAAATAATCACAATTATTTACTAGTGGCACATGTCCACCTTTTAGGCACTGTATGAGTTCTCAAACATTGGTATTAGATTTGACACTGCCACTCATTTCCTGGTCCACAGTGATTTGCATGCAGTACTTACTCTTATCATAGCATCTACCAGACACCCAGCTTCCCATATATGACTTCCTCAAAATAAATATAATTAAGTTATGTACTTGTTTCTTTGGCCATTCTTTGTCTAAGTCACCAGGCTCACTCTCAGTATCTTTTAAGAACTTCTTACTGTTTTTGTTCACACCAGAGATGGTAGTAGTATATTTTGCTTCCAAACAAATATATCTTAGGACCTGGCCACTTCACATTTTCTGCAGGCTGCCTGAAAGAAAGCTATGTCAGGGATCCGAACAGAAAGAAACAAAGAGGAGGATACTGAAAATCAAACACCAGCAGAAACTCAGTTTAAAGCAAAATACAAAACACACTTTTTCCAGTTTTTTTTCACTGTTTTGATATAAGCATGTGACATTAAAAGATGGCTCAAAATATATATCAGTAAAGGCATAAAATTCAATAAATTTGATAAAAACTAAATATTGTTTAAAGAAATGAAGCAAATCTAGGTGTATCAGAAAACATACTGAAACCACTCCATTTTATCTTTGACTGGCTTGCTTATTCATCAGAACCTTTTGAACTTTCCAAGCATGGTGGAAAGGAGCTGCATTTATAGCCAGAGAGCATAGTATGAAATATACTATATTACAAGATATATTAGTTTTGATTGTGCTCCTCTGCAAGTAACAGAAAACCCAAATAACAATGGGTTAAACAGAAGTAAAAGCTTTACCTAGAAACCCTCCAGCAGACTTCCATTTACTCTTCACTGACCAGAATGGAGTTAAATGGCTATTTCTATCATGGATAACTAGTATTTAGCTTTTGGGAAATAGGTGTTGGTTTAACCAGACAATTGTGTCTACCAGACAAAGCAATATACACCAAGGGCTATTCCTTCTTCAAACACTGCATGATTTTCTGAGAGTACATTAGGCTGTAAGTGAAATAAGCTTTAAGAAATTTGAGAGCTAAGCTTTATGAAAAATAAGATTTTATAATATGCCTTTTGCTTGAATTTAAAGTTATAAGTTTAAAGCTGTGAGGATTTTAAAAAACATTTTATTTTAATTTTCATATTGGAATTTTTGTGCTGGAAGTTTCTTTGAGGTATGCAATCTCCTTACATGCTTTAACATTTTAAAAGTAAATGAAATGTTTAAAAAAACATAAATTTCTTATTATTTTTAGGGAGGAGACATAGACCTTTCCCACAGCAGTGAATCTCAAACAGTGAAGAAAAAGTTTGATACTTCCATTTCATTCCCACCAGTGAATTTAGAAATTATAAAGAAGCAATTAAATACTAGGTAAGTAATAATTCATTTTGAAATTTACCTTGGTCCCAGACGTTTATTAGTGGAAAAAAATAGCACTGTATTATCTCTAATAATTAAATGAATATCAAATGAACTCATAGCTGGCTATTAGTTCAATGTTGATGAATCAGCAGTATATATTAAATCAGGTGTATTTAAACCTAAACACATATAAAAACAAAGTTATGCTTTGATTGGTTTAACAGAAATGTAACCAGAGGCTCTCAGGCACTTAACCCAGTATTTCCCCTCAGAGCAATGGTACAGTATTCACTAATGCAGTATTCCCAATGACTTTATACAACATAACTACCACTAATAATGAGAATCAACTGTATATCCATACAAGCACATGCATTTTGTATATAGGCCCCTTTTCTATACAGAAAGATGCACAATGTATACCCTGTTCTCTACCTTGCTTATTTCACATAATATGTACTTTAAGTTTTCTTTTATCACCAGTGACATTTTACTTAAAACATTTTATTAATACCTGCTGTATATTATTATCTTGATTTATTTCTTAACTCTTACTCTTCTTAGCCTTTTCATGTTCTCTGCACAAGGCAAGGAAATACTGAAAGACAAATGCTGTTGTCATTTTTCAGGGAAACTCAGACAGAGGATATTTGGCTGAACTAAATGCTTAAGGGTTTCTAATATGGAGCACAGATTAACAGAAGTAGTTCAGTGAAAAAACTAAGTCTGATTCAAGTCCACATGCCTTGAATTTGTTTTTTTTTTTTATTTGTAGTTAATTCTCCAACTTTAAGGTAGTCACAGAATCCAATATTAATGGCAAACATATTACACATATTTTTAAGTAAACAAATGTTTCTCATACCTCCACTAGCATATATACATGAGTTGTAACTGAATTTTTAAAGATGAGCAGAAATTATTTTGTTTGACAGTTTTTTCATGTAACATCCATTGATACATGTGACAGTCACGAGGTGAAGGTGAAGGTGAAGGTGAAGGTGGGATGCCATAACCTCAGTAGACAAACATATGGGGGCTACTGCAGCAGCAGAAGAAAATGACACTCCTCAAGGAGCATCAAATTCTAATGACAGATAAGACAGAAACCATTATGAGCGCAAAACAGATAAATTGTACCAAACCATAATGTGCCCAAATGGTTTTACGTTTAATACCAAGAAAGACCACAGACAAACTAATAGTAACTCCACATGGACTCCTGTATTTCAAATAGATCACTGATTTTCCAGTAATCCACGTAGGTTACAAATTCTGATCAATCCTTGCTTAGACCACACTTATAAACTTCTATAAAATATTCTGTGATTAACTCCAGCCCCTAAAATTCTGTAAGTACCCTTTCCTACCTGTCCCCTTCTGAGACTTCTTTCAGTGTTGTGTTCTTTGCTCAGCAAGTCTAGTAAACCCAGGTTTTTTCAATCAGCAGTTTCTATGGTAGTCTATGTAAGAGAACTTTGAAAAATAACCTTTATTAGATTATTGTAGTAGACATAAAAGCTTGAAACATAAAGCAATTTTAAAAAATTATTTTATTTGTTTAGATTAATGTTGCTACAGGATACACATCGTTCACATCTGAGGGAATATGAGAAATACATAGAAGATGTCAAGACCTCAAAGAGTACAATCCAGAATCTAGAGAATTCATCAAATCAAGCTCTAAATTATAAATTCTATAAAAGCATGAAAACTTATGTGGAAAATTTAATTGACTGTCTTAATGAAAAGGTACATGACTATAAATATTTATATCAGTTCTTATTTCTGGCGAATCCCAACACATTTTTTTATTAGTTGTCTAAATCATATAACTAAATACATTCTTCTAGTGTTTTTCCTACATATTTTGACATATGATATGATATGATCATTCCCTTAATGATGGATTTTTTGGTGTTTTGCAATTATTTTGCCCTTATAAATAACACTGCATAAACTTTTATGTATAATTTTTTTGTATATAAAATTTCATCTGTTCAAGAAAATTCCTAGGAAGTAAACTATTAAGTCAAGGATGTTTAGTATTTTTAAGGCTATGAATCATATTGCCAAATTGTTCTCCTGTAAAATTGTGCCAGTTTTATTTTATTAATTTCCTAGAATTAATTAAATAGAAAAAATATTGGGGTATTTTTCTTTTAAATATTGTTTTTGGGTCTCAGATAAGCCCTTTAACTTATTAATTGTCTGTAGTTTTTCTCATAAATTTTGTTACCTTTGCCCAGTTCTTACTGGGGATTTTTTTCCTTTTTCTTTTTCTTTTTTTTTTTCTTTTTTTAACTTATATGATGCACAGTTCTTTATAGCTTAAAGATTTAATGCTTTATCTTATTTGATGTAGATATACTTTCCAGTTTGTTTTGTCTTTTGCTTTTGTTTGTGATGGTTTTTGACATTTGACTCTTGAAATTTTTGTGTTATTAGAGTTTTCATTCTTTTGCTTTATACTTTATGCTTACTAAATCCTTCCAATGGGACCTTTTTTTTCTAAGTAGACTAACCATTTTTAAAATAAGTTATGTTCAACTTTCCGTATTCTTATTTTCCTACATTTAAAAGGTTAGGAAACAATTGAATGCTTTCCCCACATTTAAGTTGGGGGTTACCTCTAACATCACTTGGTAGTTACTTTCTGAAGTATTTATTACACTGTAATTTTCTCTCTTCATTCATCCATAAGGTGAATTACACTGTTAAAATCTTGTCATCCTACACATTAATATAAGCCACAGCAGCAGCTGTGGAATATCCTGGGGTGGGAGGAATTGCTGCCCAAGAAATGTAAGACACCCATCATTTCCTCCTATTCTTCTCTATCTCAGAAGAAGAGGAATCCTTCCTCTTGTCAACAGCTAATCCTTCATGTTCTTTCAACAGCTAATCCTTCGTGTTCCTGACTCCATGCAGTGGGTTGCATTCTGGATGATATTTTTAGCTGTTTCTATTATAGTATGCTAATTTTCTGTTTTTTAACATTAAGAGTTTTGGCAGCTAGTTCTGTTTTTTTTTTTTTAAGATTTTTTTTTAATTTATTATACATCCCCCCCTTTTGCTTGTTCTTGCTGTGTTCATCTTTCTCTGCGTTCCTCTGTGTCTGCTTGTCTCCCCCTGCTGGGGCAACCTGCCGAGTCAGCTCACCGGCATGGCGGCCTGCCTGCTCGTGGGGGCTCGCCCTTGCTCGGGAGGGCTGGCCTCTGCCCGCAGGGGCTTGCCTTTTTGCCCACCCACAGGGGCTTTTGCCTTTGCCTGCGGCAGTGTGCCCCACCCGCAGCGGCGTGCCCCGCCCGCAGCGGCGTGCCCCGCCCACATCGGCTTGCCTTCTCAAGGCGGTCCGCCCATTCGAGGAGGCCCGGGGACCAAACCCGGGGCCTCCCAGTGGTAAACCGGTGCCCTACCAACTGGGCTATCCAGCCAGACCCAGCTAGTTCTGTTGATCACAGTGTTTTATAACTTAAATGTGATAGTGTTGAAGATGTTTCTTTATATGAGAATTGAGCATTTGCATATGCTTTAATGTATCTTCTAAATATAACTTTTTATAATTCCTTAGTCGTGACCTGCAAAATATTGCTTATATATGTATTTCAGATTATCAGCATTCAAGAAATAGAATCATCCATGCATGCACTCCTTTTAAAACAAGCCATGACCTTTCTGAAACGCAGGCAAGATGAAGTAAAACATGAATCAGCGTACTTACAACAGTTATCACGTTAGTGTTTTTCCTATTCAATATACTTTATTATTCAATAAGTTAAACTAACAGCTGAAAATAACGTTTTTATTCCTGTATTTAAAAAATGCTGTTTGCCTATTTGCACTAACCACCCACCCATATCCAAAACCTAAAACATTCAGAGCTAAGGCTTCAAGATGTCTTAAATTAAGTCTAAGACTGAAAAATAAAAAGAACTTCCTAATCATTTAGTATTTGAGACAAGACATTTGTATGGCCATTTAATGAATGTTTTGAAATGAGTTCACATAAATCTATAGACTGTATTAACGATCTAACTTCATAAAAAATTTCCAGGGCTCTTCCACAGATTGCTGAGAGAGATTAAAGAAAGGCTGGTAGATTTCAGTATAGATCCGTCTATAAGATCTCATGATTTGGATGCTTCCTTTTAGTTCTCACACTGGTTATATGTTTTCAGAGATGTCTTCCTTTGATTAAAGGTGTTGCCTGAGGATAGTGAAAGAAATAAGACCATACCAAATAAATGGTAAATGCAAAGGCAAAGTGACTTTTCAGCCACATGGCATTTTGTTGATCATAAATTACATGTGTATATTGAAATAAGAAATAATATGAATAACATATTGGTAATGCAAATATTTCTAGCATTTGGTGACAGGGATAGAAAAAATGGTAAAAACTGAGGAAAAAGAATAGGAGGAAAGGAAACTTTATTGCTATTCTCAAATGCTCAGGTGAGTTTTCTTAGACAAGCAAACTAAATGAATTTTAATATTGTGATAGGAAGTTAATATTGCAATTTCACTATCATAAAATGTGCAATTTAAGCATATTGTGTGTGTTTACATAAAGGTATATATACACACATGATATTCCTTTTGTTTTCAAAGTATTTCACTTATTTTTGGGAATTTGCAGTATGAAATCAATTTATTCATTAACAGGTAATACTGAGGCATCAGCAAATGGAAGCTTGGCTATAGATGAAAAGACTCAACAGATTTTAGAAGAGATTGAATCCCGAAGGTAGCTATATAAAGTAAAGACTTAAAAGTTCATTGAGAGAGCGGAGGTGTCTCAAACCATTGGGTGCCTCCTAAAAAAAAGACAAGCACACAGCAAGCAGACAGCGAGTGCAAACAAGGGGGGGAGGGATAAATAAAATAAATCTTAAAAAAAAAAATCAGTGAGCAAGTATTTCTCACTACTCATGTATAATTAACCATAACCTAACACATTAATTTGTGTGAAAATGTAAAAGCAAAATTACCTTAAGCATCCCATGACCCCAGGGTTTAAAGACACACTGGTGTATTTCGATCAGTTGAAAGGAATGGGTAAAATGACATTTTTTCAGGCTGGGAATTGCTTGTAACTAGAAGCTGGCCCTAATTATATTATTATCCCTTCTCCAAAATCTGGTTAGCCCAAGGGAATGTCCTAAATGGGAATGTCTCATAATAAGAAGAATGAAAGAGAACCACCAATTCAGACTAATGAAGCTAAAAGGTCAGAAATATTAACATAAAATTGTGTGCTAATGCGGTATAAACTTGGGCATTTTACATAAATGATGTCTTTACTTTTGCTTTTTGTTTTAAAGCATTTATTTTTAGCAAGAGCTACTTGCCTTTAATTCATTTTTGGTTTATTGCAAAATTTAGGGCACAAAGAAGAAAGGCAAGGACACTTTCTGAGAATTGTAATCATCAGGAAGGGACATCTAGTGATGATGAACTGTCTTCTGCGGAGATGACTGACTTCCAAAAGAGCCAAGGTTAATTACTAGGTTTCTAATGTGTCTTGGTTTGAAGTACTTAAATGGTGGGAAATGCTTTGCTATAATTAGGTTTGTATTTTTATGTTTTTATCCTTAAATTCATTAGATATATGGGATGGCTGGGAAAATATAGGGGAAAAAAATGCATTTTTTTTTTCTTTAATGCTCTCTTCCTACCTCTGAAAAAATGGGGTAAAATGGGGGAGAAGTATTGCTTCTTTATGTTTTTTCCTCATAGCCTTTCTCATCTCCCATCAGAAATAAATTTATTTTTGGGTTTGTTTCTGTACCATATACTTTCTATATTGTTTTGAATTTAAAACAACAGAATGTAGTTAAACTGTGTTTAGCATTCTGAGATATAATTGTGTATAGTTCTAAGAGTATGGGCTTTGGAGTCAAATAGACTTCAGTTGAATAGGGGGTTGCTGTTTACTACCACTGTAAGGCAGTCCTTGACTTCCTAAGGCTGAGGTTGTTATTGTTGCTCTAATGTTTTGTTGTTTGTTTTTTTTGTCTGTAAATAGGTAGGCTAGTAATGCCTACCTTGTAGGAAGGGTGGTTATGGTGACAAAATGAGATAATATATGTGTAATGCCTTGGCGTATACTGGGATCTCAATAAATGGTAGTTGTTATTAGCTTTTGGTATTATTACTGTTATTACTAAAGTAACTTTTTCATAGAAACTAATTTATATGTTAATTAGTTATCAGTTCAACTGATTGTGTGGTCATATGTGACTATGTTTATAGGAAGCAAATTTAAAGTTCAGGTTTAAAATGCGCACTATAACAAAACATGTTTCATTCACAGATGACATTTTGCAAGATCATAAGAAGATTTTTGAAGATGTACATGATGATTTTTGTAACATCAAGAATATTTTGTTGAAATTTCAGCAATGGCGAGAAAAGTTTCCTGATTCATATTATGAAGCTTTCATTAGTTTATGCATACCAAAGCTTTTAAATCCCTTAATACGAATTCAGTTGATTGAGTGGAACCCTCTTAAGGTATTTTTTATGCTTAACATATAAAATAATAATCCTGATCACATTAGATACTTAAATTCTTTTGCTATCTGGTTAGCTATAAAACAACTCACCTTTAGAATTGGAGCAACAATCTGGAAGTGTGTTTTAAGCTGCATTCTTTTCTTGGTTCTCACTTGATCTTTAAGGCCAAACAGCACTAAACATCAGTAAAGCAAACATTTTTTTTGCTTCTTTTATGATAACTTTGGGATTCCCCCCCAAAAAATGTATAAGGTTACATTAGTCCTTAAGAATTTACAGACTCAGGGAGTAGATGTAGCTCAGTGGTTGAGAGCCTGTTTCCCAAACATGAGGCCCCTGGTTCAATCCCTGGTACCTCCTTAAAAAAAAAAATAAATAAATAAAAAACAATTTACAGATGTTTAGGGAAATGAGACATAGGAACCATAGGGACCTTGTTCCAAGAGCTCTGAAGTTGAAGATGATATATTGGGAAAGCTATTTGAGAAAGAGGAATTGGAAGTAGAGTTTAAAAGGTATGCAGTACTTAAACAGGTGGAGAGAGAGAGAGATACTTCAGAAAGGTGGTTCCATTTATAAAAATGGCACCTCCCTTGAGAAAGAAAAGGTTTTTCAAGAGATACTGGGGATATTGTACCTGGGACTTCATACATGGGAAGCAGGCACTCAACCACTGAGCTACACCCATTCCCGAAAGAAAAGGTTTTGAAGGAAATTTCATTTCACTGATAATGAAATGATAGTGAGGCATCCATGTGAATGCCAATAAGCAAAGAGAAATGGGGACCTGAAGTTCTAGGAAAAGATAAGAGCTGAAGATAAAGATGTAACAAAATAAAGGATGGATCCATATCCTTTTATCTTTCTCTCCTTTAGTCCTGCATGCCTGTTGGCTGTGTTAGGTTCAGGCCCATGTGTCTTCACAGTACGGGAACAAAGCTTATCATGAAGAAAGTGCTGGGTTGTTGGTTGTTAGTTGTTAACCATTCACGGTGAATTGGATACTCACTTATGCCTAGCAGACGTCTGTTCATTCATTCAACAAATAATATTTGGGCACCTGCTATTTGCCTGGTAACCTTAAACCACATGCAAATTACACATTTTTGCTTATGAAAATTTAAAAAGCCAGTGGTCAGTTTTTCTCAAGGTAGAGAAATTTTTATAAACAAATTCCTTGGCTGTTCTGTGTGCTTTTCTAACAGATGTGTATTTTGTACCTAGCAGAGTGCTTGCCGTATGGTAGGCTCTGAAGGTTCTGACACACAGTTGGCCCTTACTGAGTTTTATGAAGAAAGGAGTGCATGAAACTCAGCTTCTTGTCACATTGCTTAGACATCGTGTCTTAGTCATGTCATGCTATCCAGACTTGGTGGTACACTGCTATATAAAACATGAATTAGTCTCTGTTGGTCCTTAAATAATAATCACCACAGCTTTTTTAAAAAGTTAACAACCATTTTTAAAAATACACTAATGTTTAAGAATTCATTTATAACTTTTATAATTGTGTTACTAGCTTGATTGCATAGGTTTAAAACAGATGCCTTGGTTCACATCTATAGAAGAATTTATGGAAGATTCTAAGAAGGAAGATGATTCTGATAAAAAAATCTTGTCTGCCGTCATCAACAAAACAATTATTCCTCGACTTTCAGGTACTGTTTTATAATCTTTATAAATTTAAATTGATCTTTGACAGAGTATGAGATCACTAATTTCTGTTAGAGTCACAGATATGTTTTTGTTTTTTGTGTGTTTTTTTGAGGTACCAGGGCCAGGGATTAAACCCCAGACCTCAAATATGGGAAGCCAGCGTTCAATCATTAAACCGCATTGGCTCTCCTAAGTTGGTTTTTTTGTTTATTTGCTTGTTTGTTTTTTTATTTACTTTGTTTAGGAGGCACCAGGGACTGAACCCAGGACCTTCCATGTGGGAAGCAGGTGCTCAACCACTTGAGCCATATCGCTGCCCCTACAGATATGTTTTTCAGAAGTTTTTGAACACTAGGAAATATTTGCAGTAAAAATCATCAGATGACATAATTGAGGTTGGCTACAAAATGCTTGCTTGTTCACATGGTTGGCTGCCAAACTGCTCATAATCTGAACCTTGTGCATTTGTGACATTAGCACTGTTCCGTGACACCTACGTCATTTGTTAGTGGTATGCTTCCATCTATACTACATGTCCTTTTCTTTCCCTTAACTTCTCCCGTTAAGTTTCTGCTCTTTACCTCTTCTCTCGTTCTTAAAAAAAAAAAAAAAAAAAACTACATTTTCCTTACATCTGCTAAGACGATCATAATTACTTAGTATTAAAGATTTACAACTCTTGTTTTACCTGCATTTGAATTGTATTTGATACAGATGTCACACCACATCACTGAGAACAGATTTCTGACAGCATTGTCTTCAGACCTCTGTTTTAAGAGATGAAGCACCCAACTTTATATTGCACCTCAGCCAATTTGATTCGACTTTAAAAATTTTCCCATTGTAACTTGCATTGTAGTTGTCAGGGTTTGGAGGTGTAATAGAAAGTTACTCCTTTTAACTGGCTCTACTAATGATGCTATGATTAAACAGTCCCACAAATAAGTTGCATATGAGAAATTAATACTGACTACATTTATTCATTGTACCTTTATAGTCAAAGAAATACTAGAAATCCAAAGAAACTATATTATTTTAATTTGTTTTAATATCTGTATTCTCTGTCTTAGTGGGTGATATCACAGAATTGAGTTGTCCTGATAAATTAAATTCAATCATTTAGGAGCCAGCCTCATTAATATTCAAATCTTTATTAAATTTATAATGCATTTCTTAGTTTTCTTATAGCATCTAACTTAACATTTTTTTTTTTCTGAGGTACCAGGGGCCAGGTATAGAGCCCAGGACCTCAACCACTGAGCCACCTCTGCTTCCCTGAGTTGGTTTTTTTCATTTGTTTTGCTTATTGTTTGCTTTTTGTTTTTCTAGGGGGCACTGGAAACCAGACCCAGACCTCCCATGTGGGACGCAGGCACTCAACAGCGCTCAACTGCTTGAGCTACCTCTGCTCCCAACATCTTTTTTTTTTATTCCTGAAAACCCCTGGTCTTTTTAAGTGCTGTCCTATAGTAGGGCCCTTAATGACAGATTAAGTAGACCCGTGCCTCTGAAGGTTGCAGAGCTATCCTGTTGCCGATATGTTTTTAAAGTTACCTGGCTTCTGCCACCATCATACCACTGAAATTATCTTAACCAACCTCTCCAACAACCACCTGATAAGATCCACTGGACATTTTCAAGTCTTTTGCTTTTTTAATTTTATTTTATTTTATTTTTTTATTTTATTTTTAACATCTCAGCCTTTGACATCTTTAAGCTTATCCTCCTTCTTAAAACACTTTCTTTGAATTCAAGTTTCCATATCCTGATGAATGTCCTACCAAAGAAGCAGGCTGCTGGTTCTCAGTGTTTTGAAAGCTCTTCTTCTGCCCGTGCTTTAAACACTAGTGATTCTCAGTCCTGTCTTGGACTCTCTTCTCACTCTTCATGAACTCCCTGGGTAATTTCATGCTCTCCTTTAATTCCATCTTTATCTGAGTTGTTCAGTATGGTAATCACTAACTATATGTGGCTATTAAAGTATGTTTTAATAATTAAAATTAAGTTAAACTAAAAATTCAGTTGCTCAGATGCACTGGCCACATCTCAAGTATTCAATAGTCACGTGTGGCTAATCTCTACTGTATTAAGTAGTACAGATATAAAGTACATTTTCCATCATCACAGTTAGTTCTGTTGGACAGGGTTGGGTAGAGTTGTATGGTGGGAGATAAGGCCTAATTGAAGGAAATTCAAGAGCTAATGGGAGGAGAAAAATCAGAGATAGCAACTTTAGACAGTTTTTGAGAAATTTTGTTGGTAAAGGAAAGAGAAATGGTACAGTAGCTGTGGGGGTGGAGGTAGGATCAAGAAAGGGATTGTTTTTTAATATAAAAAATAATTGCTTGTTTGTAGGCTGGCGGGAAAGATCCAATAGAGGTGAAAATAAAGATGCTAGAGTGCCAGTGCAGAATTGCGAAACAGGGCCTTCCAGTTAGTCGAAGGGGTAGGAATCTCTTGCACAATAAAGGGCGGGCCTTAAAGGACAGGAGACAGCATCTGGGCACAAATGCAGGTAGAGTTGTCCATGTTGTGGTAGAACTTGTAGAGCTTCTTTTCTAAGTGCTTCTATTTTTTTCATCAAATTAGGAAGCAACTACTTATCAACTTTGTAGTATCTGTACTACTCAATTGAGAGTGAGGAGGAGGGAAAAGGTATGAAATAGTCTTCTAAGGCAAGAGGGAGAATGAATGGACCAGGGAAACAGAATATGATTGCTGGTCAGTGTTAGGGCTCATTTCCTGGTAATTAATTTAAAGTATGGTTTCCTCAAGCCATTGTTTAGCTTATATGGTGGCAAGCACAGACTTGGTGACAAGGTAAATTTAACTAGTTGTTTAGCCAGGCAAGTTCAACAAAGCCCAAGAGGGGCAAGGAAGTTGAGAGTATCTGCAAGTATGTGTTTGTGGTGACTGGCTATGGGTTTTAAACCAAATAAGGAGGAAAGTGACGATACGCTTAGGAGTGAAGACTGTGAAAAGGTAAGTGAATCAATAGATTGTAAGACCCGCTGAGGGTGAAGGATAGTTAGCGTGGAGGTACTAGAAAGCATGAGCTGGGAAGATAGTGAGTGGTTATCATCGAGCAGAGTATATAAAATTGTGATTATGGAGGGGATGCAGTTAGTGGGCATGACAAAGAATAGAGTACAGCTGTGGGAGTGGGTGTCTGGGGAAGGGTGGATGTGGGGTGTTTTGGGAACACAGGCTAAGGCATATCAGAAACCTTTAGCAAAAGATGGCCTTATTACTTACACAGCACAAAGCGTCCAAAAGCAGGGGAAGAGATCCCATTGTGGCCCACTCGGAGAGGCCAAACTGCTTGGGTCAGGGTCATTGGGTGATGGCTCTGCATAGGCAGCTTTACCTCAGAGAGGAAAGACAAATCTGTGCTGCCCGAGGGCTGGGTATTTATACACCCCAGGGGGAGGGGGCCCTGCCACTGAGAGTTCCCACCGGGATAAGCAGCTGGG
>PVKH010001953.1:0-28633 GCA_004027955.1 Chaetophractus vellerosus
TCTCCTCATTTTTGGTGGTTTTATCACTCATCATCCATACCATGACCTTATTTAATATCCAGAACTCAGAATTCAAACTTCTAGAATTCCACAGCACCAAAAGTCAGGGCTGAATGAACTTGTGTGAGATGACTAGAAATTAAAGTATTTGAACATAATTAATATAAAAGTCCAATTACCGTTGTTGTTTTTTATATCCCCCCCTTGCTGCGTTCATTTTTGCTTTTGCGTTCTTCTGTGTCTACTTGTCTCCCTCTGCTGCGGCATCCCGCCGAGTCAGCTCACTGTGCGGTGGCTTGCCTGCTCGCGGTGGCCTGCCCTGCCCGCGGCGGCCTGCCAGCTCACGGAGGCCTGCCTTCTTGAAGAGGCCCTGGGAACCCAACCCGGGGCCTCCCATGTGGTAAACCAGGACTCTACCAATTGAGCCACAGCTGGTTCCCCAATTACTGTTTGTTCTGCAATGATTAATACTGAAATAGTAGTCTGACTCTTTCCAACATTTATTGTATCTCTACTAAATGCCAGGCACTGATTGACTATTATTTGGTTTCATTTTTCCCCCCACAAATAATGACTGTTTTTTGCATTTGTTTTCCAAACACAATGACAACTCTGTAAAAAAAAATCCTGTTGTTTGCACCAAACACCAAGATGGTCCTCCTGTCTGTTTTGTCTATAGTATTCCCACTGCCAACACCATCGGTTAGTCCCTGTTGCTTTTCATCTCAATTTTTATGGTAGTCTCTTATGTAGCTACACCTGCCTTTATCTGTATGCTGCAGTTCCTGAAATACAGTAATAACAACTGTGAGGGATGATGCTCGTAACTACATGGCTGGTTGCTTTGCTTGCGGACACTTCACGATGCAGAGTGATGGGCTGTTCATTCAGGGAAGGACGGTCACCACCACCTGATGCCCAAGATCTGGGTTTAGAACTTCCTGCCTCTCTCAGAAACGGGGAAATCCAGCACAGAATTGGCATGAGGAAGAATTACAAGGAGATAATACTTATTAATCTTTTAATGTCTTCTCAAAAAATATATACATGCATACATACAATGTGCACACAATTTTCAGTGTAACTTTAAAGGGGTTCTCTGAACCCCTAAGTGTCGTGAACACTAGGTTAAGAACCCTGGCTACACATAATCTAAAATTTACTCTTGAATAATGTAACCTAGAGGGCTGTGTATTTGGACCAAATTGTTTAGATCACTTATACTATGGCTTTTGCTGAATGATTCCATCCTTATGCCTTTGACTCACATTGAGAGACCATTGCAAGATGTCTTTTCTGGCTATGGAAGTGATGCTATCACATCCTTCATGCAAGTATACATGAACTAGACAACTGCGCACAACATCTTCCACATTGCTTCGCAAGGCTAAGAGATACTCAGAAGTCCATCGTAGAGGTCCATGGACCCCAGACTAAAACCTTTCTATATAGAATAAATTAGTTCTTTGTATATCAAACTGTTCATACATTTCTCATACTTTGTGTTTCCCAGTTATTCCCCTCCCTATTAGTTCATAAATATTTTTGATGTTTCACCTGTATCATATGTACTAAAGTGAAATAAATTAAGATGTTGCTTCTGTATTGTTTTGCCCATACCGTGACCAAAGTGGAAGCCTAGACTATTTTTTTTTACTTTATTTTGTACATTTAATAATTGAAAATATAAACAATTAAAAACTAAAAAGCAAACACAGATGAGTAAATATATACATTTCTCAATTAAATGTACTGGATACATATAAATTTTTTTTAATCAAACAATGTGTTACACAATATATTCGGTTCATAGTAACGCATTCATATAGTATTTGTCCTTTTGTGTCTGGCTTGCTTTGCTCAACATAATGTCCTCCAGGTTCATCCATGTTGTCATATGCTTTATGACTTCATTTCTTCTTACAGCTGCATAATATTCCATCGTGTGAATAGACCACAGTTTGTTTATCCATTCGTCTCTTGATGGACACCTGGGTTGTTTCCAACTTTTGGCCATGGTGAATAATGTTGCTATGCACATCAGTGTGCAGATGTCTGTTCGTGTCACTGCTCTCAGTTCTTCTGGGTATATATACCCAGTAGTGGTATTGCCAGGTCACGTGGCAAGTCTATATGCAACTTCTTTAGGAACTGCCAAACACTCCTCCACAGTGGCTGTACCATTTTGCATTCCCACCAACAGTGAAGAAGTGTTCCTATCTCTCCACATCCCCTCCAACACTTGTAGTTCTCTGTCTTTTTAATACTGATGATTCTGATAGGTGTGAACTGATATCTCATTGTAGTTTTGATTTGCATTTCCGTAGTCATGAGTGATGTTGAGCATTTCTTCAAGAAGCCTAGATTTTTACTATTCAAAAGAGTAGAAGAGTAAAGCAAGACTATGTTTGCTAGAATTACAACCATGTAAAAACTATGCATCCTTATTTCAAAAAACAACACCCAAAGGGATTAAGAAAAATGAAAATAACTATGTTAGTGTGGTCAGAATAGAAATTAATTTTTTAAAGTTCAGAATTTAATAATGTTATTATTTTTCTAATTCTAATCTTTGGAGAATATGTTAAGAGTATCTTTTAGAATCTTAGAAGACAACACCTAGCAAACAGAGCCAGGTTACTTTGGGTAAGAGCTAAAGAGTATGAATGTGCGCTGAGATAGAAATACCATTGGCATAGCAACCACCAAAGATTTCATGGAAAAAGCATTGCTTGATTTTTTTTTAATGGAGATGACTAACAGTGTTGAAATATTTATGATACAGTGAAGAATTAGATATAAGAAGTTTGATAAAGGGTTTTCCTGGAAAATTGGGATAAACTTGGTATAACTATAAGATCAGGAGTTAGCAGATTTTTTGGACTGATGAGGTTTTTTTTAAGATTTATTTTATTATTTATTTCTCTACACCCCCTCATTGTTTGCACTCACTGTCTGTTCATCTTCCTTTTAGGAGGCCCCAGGTTTGGTTCCCGGGGCCTATCATGTGGGAGGGAGGCACCTAATCGCTTGAGCCACCTCTACTCCCTGCTTTGTCAAGTCTCTCATTATGTTTTCCACCCTGTGTCTCTTGTTGTATCATCTTGTTGCATCAGCTCACCGTGCCAGCCTGTCGCATCAGCTTGCTGTCTTGCTCGTCTTCCTTAGGAGACACGGGGAACTGAACTCGGGACCTACCATGTGGTAGGCGGGAGCCCAATCGCTTGAGCCACATCCACTTCCTGTGGACTGATAAGCTTTTATTGACATAATGCTGGTATGATGCCAGGCTATCTTCCTTGTGTCTAATAATTATATATTAATAATATAGTTATTTAATAATAAATAACATTAATTCTATAACCATAATCATTGATGTCAAGATGAACAAAAGAGCTCAGTTCTCCTTGTCAAGAAAAATGTAATGTATTTTTCTGATTCTTTATGAAGATTCAATTATGTTTTTTTCAGAATTCTGTGATATTCTATATGACCTCCTGGAAATAGACCTGTGGAAATATAGATAGCATCAATACAAATTATTGTGACTTCTTACTTGGAAATGGCATATTCCATCAGTCTTGTAGCTTCATTTGTTAAGTTGAATTGCCATCTGTGTGATGAGTCTTTTCAGTCTCTAAATTTCTTGCCAGGATTTATATATTTAACCCTATTCCTTTTTGAGCTTAGATGGAGAATGTCCCTTAGATTATTTTAGAGCCCAAGTTTGCCATAGTTCACAAAATCTGGCCCAGACTGCAGGCCAAGTGTTAGTTCTCCTTAGGCAATGCAGGTTTCCTGAATAGTGAATGATACCCATGGCTTTGTCCAACACAACAACTAATGTCTTAAAACTGCTAATTTTGCAATCATGCTGAACCCACGAGTGGTTTCTTTATTTCACTTGGAAAAGCTGCTTCTTTGCTGACATACTCTCGTGGTGACAACTTTGGTATCTTGTATAAATAAGCAGCCTAGTTATAGGGTCATATGGTTGAAGAGAAAGAGATCATCAGTAATTACATGTAAGGAGAAAATTCTAATTAGCATTATTTTTCAGTTTGAGGTAAATACATGTTAACCTGGGTTTATCATAAACAGTAAGACCCCCAAAGTGTGATATTTCTCGTTCCACATATAGATTTTGTCTCCAGTTTTTGTTTCATTCTGTGTCAACATGGTAAATTTCTATTTTACATTAAGAAAAAAGGTGAATCATCTATTACTGCAGAATAAGAGGCTCTATGCCAACAAGAGGCATTATGAAGTGAGCCAGATTTAAACGCCATATGAGATCTAATTTGAAGCCAGTACAGTTCAGACCATTCTCCACTGACCTCATCTTTGTAACTGACACCTTGTTAGAAGTAACTCCTTGTTCACTCAGCTCTCACACCAATTCAACCTACACCATAAATATCTTTGTTCTTCTAATCCATTTAGTATGTGTCTATTGCTTTCTGAAACTACTATTCTTTTTAACTAGCTACTGAGGACAGAAGTCATGTTATAAATCAAATGGGAATATTGACATTCCATTCCTTTGTAAATCATCTAACCACAAAATTAAAATTCAGATTCTTAAAGAATTCAGTCTTTATGACAGTGTGTGAATCAGATCTGTTCATTCAGCACATACTTATGGAGCTGCCACTTCATACAAAAGACTGCACTGATAGGTTAAAAGATGTTCTTTGAGGGACTTACTTTCTGGTTAGTCAATACAGCTAATCATTACTCTTGCTGAAGTTTTGAATCAGAAAAAAAAAAAAGAATTGAACCCATACGTTGTTAAATATTGCACACAAATAACCACAGGGAGCACAGACTGGAAGACATTTTACCACTGGAAAACATGATTTCTCTCTAATAAATTAATATGTATCTTAAGCACCTAATGTTTCAAGAAATTGAGGAAAATATTAGTCTTCCAGAATCATTCTGTAAAAAAAAAAAAAAAAAAAACCACCACCTCCCTCTTAACGGTGGTCTTAGTCATTCAAGTCATATGAAAACTTGCTACTAATTTGAGGCTTTCTAAATTTAATGTCATAGGATAAGCTGAGAAATTAATAACCTTGAAATTCAACTAGGAAAGTGACTGAGATGGACTAGTCAGGACATTGCTTATGCTAATTTGATTTTATAATGTTGCCCTTGTCACTCTTTTACAAATCAGCCTGACAGTAAAAATTCTACACCTTAAAATATTAGTAAACCTCCTGACAAAGTTCTTCAGATTAATCCAAATGGATTTAAAATGTGATAACAGAATGGGGGTAGTTTCATTAACTCAATGATCAGCACCACCTTGTCCAACTTAATTTCTGGATTTTCACATGCACAGTATGAACCAGAAGAAATACCTTTATTTGGTCCACTCCTTTTCCAAAATTCTAGGACTAAATAAAATATTAATAAAATGTCTTCACAATGGGAGGGTGGAATTATATGAGCTCTGTAATTTCTGTGCATTTTTTCTATAAACCTAAAACTGCTCTAAAAATAAAGTCTATTGCTTAAAATATAACTTTTTAAAAACTCCTTAATTATCTCAAAAGTACATTGAGATAAATATCTATGAAATAACTAAAGTTTCTAAAAAATTACAGTAACAAGTTTTTATTTTCAAAATTATATCTCATTTAAGAGGGATTAAACTTTATAGGTATAATATTTAATGTTCTTTCTTAAAAGTTAACAGCTTGCTCATACAACATAAATAATAACTTCATAATGGAGTTTAGCTTCTTCCTTCAACAGAAAACAAATAGGGGATATGTGAGAGATTTTTTTATTTTATTATTTTCTATTACAAAATTTTAAAGAACAGTCATGCACACCATACAGGATTCCCATACATCATATTACCACCACCACCTTACGTTGTGTGACACATTTGTTACAAATGATGAAAGAACATTGTCATGATATTACTGCTATCTATAGCCCATAGCTCATATTTGGTATATTTTTCCCACAAACCATCCTATTATTAACATCATGTGTCCTGGTTTATCTTTTATGGACCCCCAAAAATTATATTCTTAAGCTAACCCATTCTTGTGCCTGTGTAGATGGGGCCTTTTGATTCGATTCAGTTAAGGGACCTTGATTATCTCCTTTAGATCGCTTTTGATTGGACTGCCTCAGTGAGGCATCACTCAGGTTGGGACTCCTCCTCTCGCTGGTCTTACATAAACTTAGAACACACTGAGAACGAAACTGCCATTTTGATCCTGCCATATGAGAGAAAGGAGAAAGCAGAGAGTGAGAGAGAGAATGGACCCCAGCTTTGCCTGCAGCTGCAGAAAGACAGAGAAGCCCCAAGAGGCTCACGGAGAGAGAGCTTGATTGCCCACAGTTGAGTACAAGGAAAACATAGAGAAAGATCTGCAGACTGACAAGATAGCCATCTTGCCTCATCATGTAGCAGGATTGCAGGATCACCAGTAGCTCACTTTGGTGAGAAAGCATCTCTGATGGTGCCTTGATTTGGACATCTCACAGACTCGGAATAGTAAACTTTTACCCCAAATAAATCCCCTTTGTAAAAGCCAACCCATTTCTGATATTTTTGCATTGGCAGCCTTTGGCAAACTAAGACACCATTTATTAGTATTGTATATTTGTTTGAGTTCATGAGAGAACATTCTGATGGTTGTACTGTTAACCACAGTCCATCATTCACCACGGGATTTGAACAGAAAACAATTAGGGAGTATGTGAGTTATTTTTAATGCTCTTTCTTAAAAGTTACAAACTTGATCATATGTATCATAACTGTATAATATATTAATAACTTCATTATGGAGTTTAGATTCTTTCTTCAACAGAAAACAATTAGGGGATATGTGAGTGATTTTTTTCTTTGCCTATATCACTATGGCATGTCCTATCATGTTCTCATAGTGTAACTGCAATTAAAGTGTGCTCTTAACTATTTGTCAATTAAAGAAACTCAACATAAAGATCCAATATGAGCCTGCTTGCTGCAGCTCCCTGGAATGTAGTGTGTTATAGGATTTTTGCACACCTAGCTCTTACACTAATTTGTTTTGGATTCTGGGCAAATTACTTGGTATCTTGGTTAAGGGGCTTGTAGAGAATTCTGATATATACATCCACTTTATAAAGAGCTAATAGCTATGTGTTTGCAAAGTATTTTATGGGAACAAAGAATTAAAGATCAAGGAAAGCTGGATCTCCTGAAGAGCACCAAGCTGTAATGTGTATATAAAGCCTGGGTAATTATTGGGAAGAAACATGCTTGCCAATAAAAGCCAAATATCTATAACTCCCCTCTTCTGCTGAAAGTCTGTCCTATTAATTTCATGTTAAATTATATACTAAAATAATATTTCATTTCCAATGCTGATATTGTTATAATGCAGGGGATATGTTTCTGACCAAAGACTCTGCCGCCACAATATATGATTAAAGCAAAGGTATAATTATAAAACTTCACACTTAACTCATTTGAAATGGTAAAGCATATTCTAAGTCCCATATAATGGGCAAATACATGAGTGTAACCTAGTTACAGGAGTCTCTGGTAGAGTTGAAAAGGGAGTACATTTTTATATTAAAGCCATATTGCTAATATGTCTTAACTACTTAAAATTAACACACCAGGGGAGCAGATGTGGCTGAAGCAGTTGAGCACCTGCTTCCTACATAGGAGGTCCTGGGTTTGCTTCCCGGTACCTCCTAAAAACAAAACAAAAAAACAAACAACAAGCAAACAAATGACAAAAACAACTCAGGAAGCCAATGTGGCTCAGTGGTTTTGTGCCAGCTTCCCACATTCAAGGTCCCAGGTTCAATCCCCTGGCCCAGTACCTAAAAAAAACAAAACAAAACAAAAAAAAAAAACACCAAACTTGATCATCATTTGTTTACTCCAATATAGGTTTGTCCCCAAACAAAAAATAGAAGACTGTCATCTTTTTAAAAAGCTTTCTGAGGAAGACTGCAGTAATGCACTGTTTTATAAATAAATTTCAGTGTAGCGTAAGGAAGTAATCCAAGTCATTCTCTCATATTTCCTTAATTCTAATTCTAATGATTTGCTCTCAAATTAATAGCTGTTTATTTTTTTGATAGAAAAAAAACCAGTACAGGAAATATATGTCTCACAAAGTAAATTCTGGTTTCATAAACCTCAAAATCTAAAAATATAACTGACAAAATGGGGGAAATATTTTTTTAACCTTAGAACTGAATTCAAATTTAACCTTCACTTCTACAGCAATCTTTAGAAAATTTTACTATACAGTTCTTCTTGGAGATCATTTATAATTTATTATAATTTCTTAGGAAAGATTACATTAATTGTTAGAATTCAAAGTTCGGGGTAAAATCTTCAAAATACACGAAATCCTTTCTCAGTCCAGACCACCCAGGATGCTGGGTGCCTGAGTCGATTCTGTAGTGAGCTTTAGGAGAGGATCAGCAGAGAGTGTACTTACTGAGTAATAGAGAAATGATGAGCATGGTGAATTGTTCCCAAGTATGCTTATGATCCTAAACCCTTGAGATCATAGAAATACCAAAAGAATGAACATAAAGCTACTAGGAAAGGTGAATACTTTAGTATACTCACCATCTCTTTGAAGCAAAGGCCCTTTTCTATACATTAATTTGGAAAAATGATTCTAGTTACAATTAGAAGACGACGAACTCTGAGGTTTCATTTATTGCTGCCGAAAGAGTTTTGGAGCCATTGTAAATTGTTCCCTCTAGACATTGGCATGGTGTACTTATTTTCATAAGCAGCTGCAAAGTTGGACAAAATTCTAGGAACCAATGAGTAGAGTACTAGGCAAAGAAACAGAGTATACTTCCCCCTCTGGCGAAAACTCTGTGCATCCAAACCTGGAACACAGATACAGATCTGTTTGCAAATGCTATTGAAAAGCCTCAGAAGTCAGGAGGCTCCCCTGAAATCTCTCATCCTCCTTAACGTGATTTAGATGGTTTACTGATGTACTCTGTTAGCAGAGCAGGCTTGCCAATATCACAGAATTTACCTGCCTGCATTGTAATTTTTTTTTCCCTGTTTGCTGCTCTTGACACTGGACTATAATCTTCAGGAGGACAGGGATTCATTCACATTTGTAACCTCAACACCTACTGCAATGCCCCTCACCTCCGTAGTTACGCAAGTAATGCTTGTTAAAATAAAGTGAATTTTTTAAAAATCTGAAGTGTTGTTGAGATAGTAAATAAAATGGTGGGGATGGCAAAGGAATTAAAAGCCTTTAGTTTGGTAAAATGAAGATTGTAAGGGACTATGACTAGAAACCGTATATTCCTGGAAGGTATGACCATTTCCAGTAAATCCTAGAAAACTAGAAGTTGGCCACACCCAGTAAAGATGAGAAAGGGGCTCATGTTTAATGTGCGCTATATGGCTGACACTGTGTTAATCCTCAAGCTGTGAAACATTACTGTCCCCACTTTAAAACTGAGGTAACTGACAGGGTGGCCATATAGCTCCAAAACAGTGGAACCAAGATTTAAACCCTCACCATTGGATCCCAAGTCATAAAGCCATTAAACCTGGCTTCCTTCAACCTAAATTGTAATATTTTAATTTTAAGAAAGGGAAAATTAATCAGAACTTTTCATTTTGCATATTAGATGATATGCCTAATAGTGGATCACCCACAAATTATAAATAGAATTAATACAATATTATATTTAATCTAAAATGCTATAACTAAGGAAGGTTATCAAAGAAATCAGGTGACATTTTGGGGTATATTCCTAAACCTATTCCTTGGTGGCACCGTCAGTTTGCAATATTCGAATGGATGGACATGAGTCTGGCATTAGTGGAATTCTTCTCTTATACTTAGAACATGCTCTGTGATTCTTTAGTAATGAAAAATCTCTTTGTTTCTTTGATTCCATTATCATTGAAAATGATTCTTTATAAAGGAACAACAGTTTTGTTTTTCCAGATATGCAATGAGAATGCTGCTTGTTAACTCATATTATATGTTGGAGAGGTGTTGATAGTTCCCTTATACATCCCTATTTATCTGGACAGGAAATATTAAACTGGTTCCAATCTTATTTGGCTAAACAAACTGTTCAAAGGAGGATACCAGGTCTGAACTGAGGAGAGGTGTTTGGGAGAAGAGCAAGCAGTGTAGAGAGAATTTAATTTTAATTTTACTTTAATCTGGAAGTCCCATAAAATTCAAACACCTATGCCAGTCCATATGGAAAGTATATCTTCAAAACTAATATAGTTCGAAAATTTTTCTTCAGAATTTGGGATGAGTAGAAGAAAAAAAAATAACCTGTCGATAAATGAACTATGTATTTTTTCCTCACATTTTTTGAAATCCTTGGAGGAATTCCTTGACTTGTCATCTGACCAGTTTTACAGTTTTCCAGAAAAAAGCACAATGGGAAGAAATAAGACCTACTACTTCTCTGGTGCACTGTTGGCATTCCCCCAACTCTTCCGGAAAACACCATTCTATCACTTATATTCCCACAGAAATCGGAGTTGATGTGAAGAATCCTATACAGCTTCACAGACAAAAGCATCAGGATATTCTTAAAGAGCCCATATCCTAACAGGCATATTGAAAATAATCATTAGTTCATCATCATGTCCCCAAAACATTGCAAGGTTGCCTAGCAACAGAATCAGGCAACCTTAACAGGAACATGCGTGAACAATGGAGAACAGTGATCTAAACCTAAAATGGCAGGTTCTTTTAACTAAATCTTTGTGAAAAGACAATGCATCATGGAAAGAATGAGTTCTTTAACCTAAGAATTGTTTTCTTATATTGGTACAGCATTATGTTACAGCTAAACATGAACTGCTTTCCATAAAATAGATACAATAGTATACTTAGTCTTTTTATAATTTAGGACACTTAAAAGGGTTCATCAGTGTTAGCTCAAAAAATTCGTAGTGGCACCTCTACACTGCTGCCTTAGCTATCTTTAAAGCTGAAGAGATTGATAAAGAAAAGTACTTGCAATATGTATATATGACATTGGCGCCAATATTCCAGTGAAGCTAAGGTAAATATTGAATTTGAAAGATTTAATAAAGATACAAAATGGCTTTGGCTCTGCAAATAATTGATAGAACTATTGGTAAAACATGCCTCCTGATAATCCTAGGCAACAAACAGATTTCCTTCTGGATTTATATTCAGACTGTTTTTGACAACTGTGCAGTCCCAGTTATGATTGGTGGAGAGCCCTATACTCTCACACTTTTTGATTCTGCAGGACAAGAGGGTTATGACAGATTAGGACTGCCAAGTTAACCACAAACAGATGTATTTCTAGTCTGTTTCCCACGGGTCTCTCCATCACCATTTGAAAATGTGAAAGAAAAGTGCATACCTGAGATAAGTCACCACTGTCCAAAGACTCTTGTTTTGCTTGTGGGAGCCCAAATTGATGTCAGTGGTGACCCCTCTTCTACTGAGAAACTTGCCAAGAGCAAACAAATGCCTGTCACTCTGGAGACTGCTGAAAAGGTGGCCTGTGACCTGTATGTAGGCTGGAAGGTTCTGCATTCACACAGAAAGGCCTAAGAATGTATTTGATGAAGCAATATTGGACGCTTGGAGCCTCCAGAACCACAGAAGAGCCACAGGTGTGTGCTGCTATGACCATCTCTCCAGAGCCCTTTCTCCCTTTCTGCAGAGCTGTTGTCAGCATCGTGCTAAAAGCAATGCTTAAATCAAACTAAAGATTAAAAATTAAAATTCAGTTTTGCAATAATGACAAATGCCCTGTACCTTCCCACATGCACTCATGTGAGACATGTCCCATATGTATGGCTCCCTTCCCCCTCCCAGTACTAGTTAATTTTCAGTAATTGTATATTGTCAGAAAAATGATAAGTACTAGTTTCTGTTTTGTTGTTTCAAAATAATTTTTTGTAGGGAAGCAGATGTGGCTCAAGCAGTTGGGCACCCACCTACCACATGGGAGGGCCTGGGTTTGGTTCCCAGTGCCTCCTAAAGAAGATGAGCAAGACAGCAAGCTTACAAGATGGGCTGGTGCGGCAAGCTGACACAACAAGATGACTCAAAGAGATGACACAACGAGGAGACACAATGAGAAACACAAAGAGAACAACAAGCAGGGAGCAGAGGTGGCTCAAGTGATTGGGCGCTTCCCTCCCACATGGGAGGTCCTGGGTTCGGTGCCCAGTGCCTCCTAAAAGAAGACAAGCAGACACGGAGAGCAGACAGTGAGCTCAAACAACAAGGGGAGGGCATAAATAAATAAATCAATAAATAACTCTTCAAAGAATAATTGTAAATAAATAAATACTAAAATTATATTTGATTAATTAGAAGGGTTCTACTTTCATGTCATCACATTAATTTATAATTAGATAATCCAAAACATTCAAAAATTGTATGCTTATCTTTTCAATTTGAACAGCTTGTAACTATAAATACACACGCATTAGTGGGGACCCAGGCCCCCCCTCCCAGTCCTCATCATGTAGCTGCCTGTGTGATCTAGGCATAAGTTAAAGGTTAACAACCCCAGAAAGGAGAGAATGTGTAGATGGTATCATAAACTATAATCTTCCCAAAGCAGTAAACGTCCTTGGTAAACGTCCTTCCTTTGAACGGAGTGAAAAGATCACCACATTCCATGTGTACGTTTCATGTGACCCTAGCAGAAACTCTGTTCTCATACCCTAAGGAATGTCCTTGTTCTGAAACTCCTTATAGATCACCCCTCATTTTCCTGTCTCTCTGCAGAGCGCTATTCATTCTCGGAATTGCCGCCATCGGAGAGCCTCTCTTGTCCGTAAGTCCCAATAAAGCTTATGCCTGACTCAGTACCAGGTGTGTTCTTTGGTCTCGTGACTGCACCAACTTGTGCCTTCAGGAGTTGGATTGAAACACATTATCTTTTTATTTATCATCTATCTATCTTTCTATCTAAATCCCAATTCCAGTAAAAATCCCTACAAAGCACTGTTTCTATGAGAGAACTAAATTGACTTTTTTTTTTCTATTTTGACAAAATGGGCTGATTTTACACTACAATGTCTATAAACTCTTGAGGAAAAGCACTGATTTCCTTCTGTTAATAACAGTGGAAATAGATCTATTACATATGGACACGAATATCCAAAAAATTAGAAAATCAGCTCAGTGTCCTGGGTAGGGAGGCAGAAAATCCCAGTCCTGCCCCAAATTCTGTCTCTGGCTTGGTCAAATCACATAAATGTTCTAGATCTCGTATTCCTCATCTATAAAACGAGAGCTCCAAGGTCCTTTTGAGGTCTAATACTTTGGAAATCCATATCCGTCAACTCTAAGTACTGCCGTTCTTTCTTTCTTATGGAAGGGTTGGTTGTTTAATTGAATTGAGTAGTTGGCCACTATCTTTAGGTGGGTATTGGAAGTAGCAGAACTGTTCGCCAATATTGTTCATGCTTCAGGCAGAACAATTTCGCTTTTTTCTTCCTTTTCTTCATCTGATTATATGTTGCTGATTTTTAAAAAATATATTTTTATTACAGAAGTTGTGAGCTTATAAAAGAATTATGCATATGCCATGCATATGTGTAGAATTCCCACACCACAGCCCTTCACCCCCACACCACACCATTGTGGAACATTTGTTACAGATTATGAGATACTATCCTCAGGCTATTTTATGTTGTTGATTTTTATTCTCTGGGAGTTGAAATCATGATGCAGGTACAGATGTGATATGTTGTGGCCCTTTCTATCCTACCAGTTTTGTTGTTGTTAAAACAACCTGCTTTTTGCACAATCTTTAGAAGAGGATTAGATGACCACATCTGTTTTCTTTTTTCTGGAGAAGTTTTATACAGTCACCAAAAGATGATGCTTAAACAGACATGATCAATAATAAAATCTTGGAAAACAACCAGTCCACCAACAAATTTACAATTTTAAATTTAAAAAGGTTGCAGAACACAGAGTAGGGGGAGAAATACTTTAAGATGTAGCAAAGAAGGAGCTTCAAGAGATGCCCCCAAGTCACTGGACTGCTGGGAACCAATAGTAACAAATAAACCTGGCGCCCAGCAATTGGTAAATGGTGTATTTATAAAGATGTTGGAAGCAACAAGTCTAAGATCATAAGTCATAGAAGCAAAATCATGCCATGCCCACACTGTTCTACATGTTACTTTTTAACACAGGGAGAAGTTGTTATAAACATGTAAATTGCAAGGAAGTGAAAAAGTGGTCTTTAAACCCAGCATTTGATGCCAGGCTAAGTTTTTACTTGCAACCCAAGATGTACCCCTAAAGTACTGGCAGCTAAGTATTGAGGACGATGTTCTTATTTTCCCACCAAAATATCACCTCCCCTACCGATGAGTCTAAAGCATTTAAGAAAGAACATATTGGAAGAGAGCCATAGGTACTTAATTCCAGGAACTCCATATTGACCTAAGAAGCAAGAAGGCTTAGGAAGAGAGCAAGCTACAGATATGATTGAGGAAGGAGGTACACTTTGAGTTGAAATTTAAGAAATTATAAATAGAAATAGAGAATTTTCTTTAGTTCATATTTTATCTGTGATTCAAAGACGAGGGCTATTAGAAATTTCTCCAGATATTTTGAATGCAAAGTAACTTGCTAGAGAATGTAGATGCCACTGATGCAAAAACAAAGACCTAGGAGAGACACGTTTTTGCAGCTAAGGATTTCACCAACATCATAGGATATGTTTTTATAGTTGACACTATAACATATTGTAGTTACACTAATATAAATTTTAGATTATGAAACGTACAAATACAACACAGGAGAGATGGTCAATAAATTGTACATAATGTATTCCAAAAGTAAATATTACGTTTTTTTCAATTATTAACTTTACTGTGTTTTTGTGGTCTTTAATGAGCCTAGATTTTTAAAAAATGGTTTAAGTTAGGGAAAAAGAAGTTTTAAAAAAGCAGGTATCCAATTTCTACAATCCGATTTCTGACGCTCAAAATGAGTAGGCAGCAAAATGGTGCATGACTGAGCCCTATGGAAATCCATGTGTCCTTGCACTGTTCGAATCATATTTTATTTTGTAATATGCAAGAGTACTCGTAAGTTATACTTTTCAGACAAACTTTTATAGAGGAATAGCAGTTGCCTTCAGAACATGCTTTTCTAACTAATTAGGATATGCCTTAGGTAAAATTGTGATAAGTTTCCTCAAGCTCTACTTTGAGTTCCTTTCCCATTTGACTCATTACTTTAGCCTCTCTGTTACCTAATAACCTCTGCAGAAATCTATGTCTCCAAGTTTTCCTTCCTCCTCCACACCATTAAAACTTGCTTTCAAGATTGTTAAGGCTGAGGTAAAAATGACTACGACTAAACTATTTGAATTGCAGTGGGAAAGAAATAGTTAAGCTAACGGGATGAGGTTCTGAGCTAAAGGGTTGATGGCAAACTGGCAAGCCTCAATAGCTGGGGAAGAAATGTTTGGGCATTAGAACTTTTCTGCTCCCTTCTATCATATGACTAGTTTCCAAACAATAGAGTTGGATACATGTAATTGTACAAAAGCCTCAAAAATCAGAAAACAAAAACAAAAATCATTTCTTCTTATTTCATAAATAGGATGTAGGTTTACCAAAGAGAACACTAAAATTGCTCCCTGTTGCCTGAATCCAAACCAGTGAACAAGGAAGAGGTGGATGAAGTTGCTTTAGTGTTAGTGAATGGCAGGGAAACTTCTGTCTAGAGTTACAAAGGAAGGTAGCTATAAAGATGATGTATGTGTGTGTGACTGTGTGTGTTTATATAGAAGTCATTTCTGTCATCTAGGAAAAGACATTTAAGCCTGCTAAAGATATTAATGCACTGAGGAGAAACTATAAACTTCAACATCATTTGTTTGCTAAATTGGATCATATTTGAGGGATGAATCAATCGAGATGACTTCCTTGAAAGGTCTCACAAAGCTATTTTTTATGGCACTACTAGGCAAGCGGTTTGTTCTGAGAAGGCATAAGCAGATAATACCATCTCTAGCTTTTTGGCAGTAGTTGAGGAAAAATAAAATATGACAGAAAGTACAATTGCTTTATTTGTGTTATTTACAAATTAAAATGAGAAAGGCCTAAATTTGATGATTTTATATTTAGGAGTTATGAAAATGAAAACAAACTGACCTTAATGTTCATTATGTTTTTTCAGTTAACAAAAGAACACTTGCTTTGAAAATTATTTCTAAGTATGGGTGCATTTTGTTTAACAGAAGCAGACAGCAAAAGAAGCCTTCTCTGTTATGTGCACAAGTGAAAAGTACATAGGACAGTATTTAGTACTTGATCGTTTTTCATAAAAATTGATAATTACTTTTCTAACACTCCATCAATTACTATCGTTTTTAACAAAAATGAGATTTTTAAAAAATCAGATTTTCTGTTATTCATTAGGAAGTGAGGAAAAAACTGCTTACTAATTCTAAGCAAGTTCGCTTCCTGACTTGCCTGATGATTATGAATATGAATAGAGGCTTTCTCTACAGCACTGTAGGTCTTTAATCAAAAACACAAAAAGACTGGGGCTAACATCCTACAAAGGAAAGTCAAGACCTAGCAATTTCTTTTAATTTTTTGAGCTTTGAGAAAATTAATGTGCTTGCCAAGAATTTTACATTTCTCCTAAATTTTTACTCTGGAATTTATCATGTGATTATACTAAATTTAAAAAGAAAGTTTATCGGTGCCACATATTTCCAGATCTTACATTGATAACATTTATATTTTGAACATTAAATTTTTATCGTTTCATAAAGTAGTAAAGAATTGCTCTGATATCAAGCAGAAGAAGCTGGCATGAACAATAGATTTTTCCACCCATTGCTTTCAGTTGTTTGTGAGCCTAATTGACTCTAGTTGGCCAATTAGTGGCAACACGACAAAAATTTTCCTGCATACTAATTAATTGACTCCAATTTCACTAGCTTTGTCACTGCCAAAGCTTCCACTAATTTATATGGAAACATCTTACCCAGCTCACCCTTTTTTCCTCTCCAATTTTCCTCATATTGAGATACAATTTTTCATGGTGCATCTCACTAACTTAGAATCAGGTGATGTATGTTATAATCAAGCAAAAAGCAAAGAAGAATGCACTCAATGCTGACCAGTGTTAAAAATCAGAGGGGAGCAGATGTGGCTCAGGCAGTTGGGCACCCGCCTCCCACATGAGAGGTCCTGGTTTGGTTCCCAGTGCTCCTTAAAGAAGAAACAAGCTGACAACCAGCAAAAACAATGGGCAGACAATAAGCCAAAACAATGAGCAGACAGATGAGGGAGCCAGATGGCGGGGGGATGGTGTAAAAAATTAGAAGCAATGTTTTGAGGTTATTAAACAGAGGAGGGGTAGGAACGATAATAGAATAGTCTTTGGTTTTAGGAAAGCCATGTTTTATAAATAGAACCCAAAACGGCACCACAGAGAATTTCCTGGTGACTTAATACGTAGGTATACACATCCAGTTTGTGCCCATGGACAATGAAATAACTAGTAGTGAAGGCGAATCAAATAATGTCCATTTTGGCCAAATCGGGCTATCAAAATGAAGTAATAATGGCCCTGTTTGCCTCAATAATTTCTTTGACTGTATTTATTATGCTAGAATTTACATGAGGTTATCTGAGTGAAAGCACTGCAATGACATCAGCATTGTGGGACAGGAACCAAAAAGGAAATTCAGAGAAGGGAAGGAAATGAGTAAGGAAAGAGGGGAAAAGAGAGAGGAAAGAGTTGAAAGATTTATTATTTGGCTGTCAGATGCTAGGTGAGTTTATTCTTGTACTCTTATTTAATCCTCACAATGCTCTTGTAAAATGGTATTAACGTACTCATTTACCCATTTCACAGACAAATGACTGGCTCTTTAGCTGTAAGTTGCTCTTCTTTACTAGGCAGTGTTTTAAGACTGTGGTGGGGACAGTCAGGTCAGGAACTTCAATCCCAGTCAAACCAAGACCTGGTAGAGACACTATTATGAAAGCACCTAGGAGTACCCAAGCTTTGACCAGATTTTAAATGTTGCTTGTCCTTCTTCAGGAATGTAATCTCTTTTTCAAGAAAACTGCAATTCTCTGCCCTATAACATTTTTTCTGAGACATTTGTGCCAACTAAAGATTTTGATTAGCTTTGTATTAGTAAAAGCCTGGAATTACATGCAAAATTCTGTTACCAGATTCTCAAACCTAAACCAAATTATCTAATAATAAATGAGATACTGAGTGCCTCTTCTGGACCCAAACACCATTTAAATTATTTATAATCCTCACAATACCCCTGAAATTATCTATCTCCAATGAACAGTAAGGAAACTGAGGAATAAAGAGACCCAAGTAAGTAACAGGGCTGGCATTCAAACCCGGGTCTGTCCCAATCTTGAGTACCACTAATTCTAGATCCTAAGCTGTCTCTCACTGCAGATAATCAATTTATGTTTATTTATTTCCCTTACCCCACTTGGGGACAGAGAACACAGATTTTAAAAAGAAACCTAGAATCAAAAAACAATTCCTGAACAAGTACAGATTTGTTTAATGTAAATAATACAATAAAATGTGAGTTAACACTTTCTGGATGTTCATGTTGTGTTAGGAGCTGAGCATTAAGCACTTGTTTAGAGCTGCACACTGCCTATCCTGGGAGTAGGTTGTATCAGTGTGCTACGGCGAATGGGATAACAACTGGGAAAGAAGTTCCAGGGCTCATGGTTGAACTTTGATCAGGAGTTTAAGGAGAGAAGGGACAGTGGGGAGACTGAAAGCTGTTCACAGGAGGGGGAAAGTACCAGTGGGAGCATTATTCTGCTTAAGAACTGTGGAATCTGGTCACCCAAAAAGCAAAGTAACCATGAAAACCTAAAGGCAGCTTCTTGCAGTTTGTGGGAGTTAAACTGGTATCTATTCTTCTCTTTGTGTTTGATCATGACTTTGTCTTTGTGTTGAAAGGGCTGATCTTAAGTTCTCTTTCAGATCTGGGATAAGCCATGTAGTATCGCATAGAGTCTCCTAGTAGTATTTCAGGGTCAATTACACAACTTCTGTGTTTACCATTTAAATAGAAATAAGTCACTCAAATGTTTTGGGAGGAATATTATAATTAATTCCCAAAGGTAATTTATAATTCTATATGCTCAGCTTTCACACATTTGACATCATTTTGGCTTTTCAATATCCGTCATTGTGTTTGCTGCCTTTTGTTCAAATAGCTGGGACACAAATCATTTCCTGATTGCCACGTCAGGGATACTGATTATATTTGCAGTTGAGACTTAAGCTTTAAACTAGAACAGTCTAGGGACTTTTACAGACAAACAGTGCTTCCTTTTGGCACTTTCAGGAAAGGACGTTTGTAAAGTTATATTGCTCATTGAAGAATACCTGATTTATTTATCATCCAGAGTTTGTGTAACACTTCCTTTTAAACCAATTAATAACATGTAAATTAGACCAACTCTAAGCTGTGAGGTTTTCTTCCCCCACAAGAACAAATGACAAAAGCATTTTGCACACACAAAAAGATGTTTTATTTGGCCCCATATTGAATTATTGTTCTCCTTCTCTTTAATAGCCTATTCTGATTAAAATGTATGTGTATGTCATTAAAATCTTTGACAAAGCCAGTTTAGCTGTCCCTTTCAGTAATGATTTATCTCACATCAAGATACCTTAAACTTGTAAGCAGTAATATCTAAAGTGATAAATATCGCTAATATTGACTAGATTCATCAAGAATAAAGTAGAAAAGCAGATGGACTGTGAAGGATCAAGAATCATTTTTATTTTTTCTGACAAGAAGTCTGTAAATTTTATCTTTATTCCTTTTACATAATTTCTCCCTCCTTTAGTTGCCATTATGTTTTTTTTTTTTTTTGTATCATTGGTTGTTAAAATTTTGATTTTGATTATCCTTGCTGTGGCTTTTGGATATATTTATGCTGCTGATATTTGTTGAGCTTCATGTCTCCAGAAAAAATTTGACTATAACGTCACCAAATATTTTTTCTGTTTTTCCCCTCTCCATTTCTGGGTATCCAATTACATTTTTGTTAGATTGTTTACTATTCTACCACAGCTAACTAAAGATCTTAATTTTTCAGACTTTTTCACTCTTTGGTTTAATTTTGAGTAGATTCTATTGCTAACTCTTCAAGTTCACTGATTTTTTTTCTTCTGTAGGTTCCATTCTGTTGTTAACCCCATCGGTGAACATTTAATTTCAAATAAAGAATTTTACCTCCTTAGAAGTTCTCATTGGTTCTCTATTAAATCTTCAGTTTTTCTTTTCAGTTATATTCACGTTACTCTACATCTTTGAACAAATAGGACATATTTACAATAGCTGTTTTTATGTTCTTTTTCACTTATTCCATCATCTCTGTCATCTGTTTCTGATGATTGAGTGATTTTTCTCTTGGCTATGTTACAGTATTTTTTTCTGCTTCCTCACTTTTTTCACAATTCTCTTTTCCCCATATTATAAACTTTATTTATAGAAAAGTTTTAGATTGCATAAAAGTTACATCAAAACTATAGGGGATTCCCATATGTCCCACCCCCTTCCACATTTTCCCTTATTAATAACATCTTACATCATTGTGGTACATTTGTTACACTTAGTGAACAAGTATTGAAGCATTGCTGCTAACCAAGGTCTATAATTTACATTACGTTTTACACTTTTGACTCTAGAGGTTTATAGGATTTGACAAAATGTATAATGGCCTATATCCATCATTGCAATATCATGCAGAACATTTCCAGTGCCCTAAAAATGCCCTATGTTCCACTATTCTTCCCCACAGTGGTAACCACTATCTTTATATCAATGTTACAAGTTCTTCTGTTACAACAATAACAACATCTACTTTTGTCCATGGTTGTGTTCCCCCCTTACGTTTGTTCAATCCTCAGTACTGAGGATTCTGGAGTGGCAAGGCCCACTCTGCTTCAGATTGAGAGGGGGCTTAGATCTTATGGGGCGGGCAGATAGAGGGAACTGTTTTGCTTGCAGTTGTAGATACTCTCTGTTTTTTGGGATGGGGGTTGTCCATCATCGTACACATGATTCTTCTACCCCTTATATTTGAACTTACAATTAGTACTATACCCATTAAATATATGTCCCAGAGACTTAAATCTTGGATCTGTTCATATACTTATTGAGCCCCGACTCTCAGCAGAGTTGTGCTAATACCTACCCTCCAGTTCATCGAACTCACCCAGGACAACTAAGAATCAATTTTAACTAAACATTGCTTCACTGACTAAGAAAGATTGTGAAGAACATAAGAAGAGGTTTCATTCGTTTCAAGGAAGCAGATCATTTGCATATCACTTAACAGTTACTCAGCATGTTCTAAAAGTCTGAACCACTATACAGCATGTTATAGGTGTCATTTAATTTAACTACATCGCTCTGTGATAGGTTCTACTGTTATTCCTGTTTGCAGATAGGAAACAAGCTTAGGGAGATTAAGAATGTTGCCTGACTCTAGTAGGCAGTACAACCTAAACCAAAGCGCTTTCTACTGCACCAGTGTGGATGTTTATCTCTTTGGAATGGATGAAATATCTGGGCCTTCTTCCAGAAAAATGCATAAATAAATGACATGAGGACTGGTATATCGCTACATATCTCACTAAATGATTGGAGTGGTTAGACTTGCTTCTTCTGGTAAGACTTTTGCAAAATTGCTTTCCTCTGATATAGTGGGCTTTAAATATTTTTCTCTGAAGACATTCCTAAATTACATATATCTAAAAATGATCTTGCTTTAAATCTAAAGAAAATGAAAGCATATTTAACTACCCCTATGTGTTGACATAATACTATTTATTCTACATATGACAGGACTTAAGCAAAGATGTGCCTGACTCCAAGTACCACTAACTTTATACTTTGATTTCTTTCTGATATTGGGAAGTAGATAGAATTATTAAAAGAAATTTTAAAAAAAACAAAACTGCTTCTTTCTCCTCAGCATCTTGCAGTTAGCCTACCCCATTGCCATGGGCTCATTCTCTATCCTCCTCCTATGGCCCCTTACCACAGACAAGGTGTTTTTGTTACCTTCCACCTCCTTGCAATCTTCTCGAGTCGAAGTGCCTCTCACATAAACCCAGCATTTCCCAAGTAGTCAATTTGGTCAGTCAATGATAGGGTCAGTTGTACACACACATGTATAATTTTGAACTTCTCGAACAGCATCCATGCAGTCAGGCAAGCATATCAGTTAAGAGAGTTGGTGCGAATATCAGATCTGAGTACTAATCCTGCTTACACTCCTGACTAGCTTAACTAACTTAAACCCTTTAAAGATATTAAATTTTTCAACTGGAAAATGGAATAATAAATGTACTTACTTCATAGGATTAATGTGTCAGTGAATGTAACATGAAATGATGCATGTTAAGCAATTCTACAGTGCCTGGCTCTTATTAGTAATAACTGCTCTTTTTATTGATATAATACCACTTTGTAGCCTGGGGATACCCTTTGAATCTCCAGTTGCAGCAAAGTGACTAACATACAGTAATTGTTAAGCAAATATTTATTGTATTGCATTAGGTCTGAAATCTAAGCCAAGCATCAGTAGCTAAGCAGTCACCCCCTACCATGCCCTGTGCCTTCCCCCATGGAAAGAGAGAACAGACAGAAGAAGCCAGCTATCATACCCTCATTTCCTACCCTAAACTCTTCATCCAGCCCCAAGTAATAAAATACTATTCCTAAACTCGAAACAAGTTTGGGAATTTAAAACATCATGCCAGTTTGAAAATAATTGGACTTCCTTGATGTAATATGTCCTAGGCCCCAGAGTCACCAAGCTTGTATTAATTCAGTCAAATTGAAACTAATTGTGACAATTAGTAAGACCACTTACTTATAAGCTTTTAAAAAATTATAGTTCCATCCATTCTCTATAGAGACCTAGGTATTTTGTTTTTGTGGGAGATTCAATAGTCAAAGTAATCTTTTAAAAATCACAAATCGAATGAAACCTGATCGAAACTTCTAAAGGCTGTTACAAAGAGAATAAAACATAAGCTACTTACCAAGGCTGAGAAGCGACATGTGTCCTGAGCACCTTCTACATTCCCTCTCCAACCTTCCCATGTTTCTAGGCACATTTGCATTTTTTCAGGTCCTGAGGTGCAGCAAGTTTGTTTGCTGTCTCAGGGCTTTAGATTTGCTGATCTTTCTGTCTAGACCAGTTTGCCTCTGATCAGTTAGGTCTCAGTGCACATGCCACCATGACGGCCTTAGCCAAAGAGAGATCTGCCTACTTAGTGCCTTTCCATCCCATTCTTTCTTTCATCATATGACATCTGGTTACGTGTTTACCTTCCCTCCATGCCTGGGACACATGCTTAAGAGCAAGGACTTTGTGCTTATTGTTCACTGAATCTTCCAAGGCTTTCCACAGAGACTGGGGCGTGGTGGGTGCTCAGAAAATGTGTGTTGAATAAATGAGTGAGTTTGTGAATGAATGAGAAAATGAAAAACACTAGGACAAGACTATTTCTCTTTAGAAAGAATAGAGTAATGAGAAATAATTTCATCCAATATGAATCAATCATATATAGAAACTAAATCATATACCTAGTAGTTCACATTCAATACATAATGCTTTTTTTGCTTTCTGGTGCTTTACAAGTAATTAATTAAAGTTTGCTTAACTTAAAATCAAATCCTGTGAGGCATTAACTTGCCTACTCTAAAATTCCAGCATTAACTCCGCCAGGGGCATCACCAAATACTAGTTGTGTGACCTTGTGTCTTAGTTTCTTGGTTGCTAAAATAGGGGGTATTGGTTCTTAATTTTAATGCTAGAGGAAGTATGAAATCAAGGCATCAGCAAGGCAGTGCTTTCTCCCTGAAGGCTGGTGTTCTCGGCCTGGCTCCCGGTTCCTTGGTCCTTGGCTTTTCTGTCACATGGAGATGCACATGGCAATGTCTTCTTTCTCCTCTGGGTTCCCTTGATTTCCAGCTTCTTCTCATGGTTTTCTCTCTCTAAGTCTGAAATTTATTCCACTTATAACGGCCTCTAGTAATACAGATTAAGCCTGACCTGATTCAGTTAGGCCATACCTTAACTGAAATAGCATCTTCAAAAGATTCTATTTACAATGGGTCCACACTCACCAGATGTGGGCCAAGACCAAGAACAGGCCCAAACTGGGGTACACAAGTCAATCCACCGCATTTTGGGTTAATTATACTTAACCTCACAGAGACTCAATTTTCTCATTTGTAATATGGGGTTAATAACAAGACCTGTTTTATGTGCTTATGAGGAGGATAAACAAATTAATGCATAAAAAGTTCTTAGAATAGTGCCTAGCACATGGTAAACATTATGGAACTCTTAACTACTAGTTCTATTATAATTATTATGAAAATTAAATATTAAGAGTAATCTTCCATATAGTTGTATATTCCATTAAAAGTAAATGAGACTAATGGAATATTTAAAAATCAGATTAAAGGAGGAGAGCCAGAAAAAGTTACTGAAGGAGATTACAAAGGTGTAAAAACATAGAAGCATAAAAGCAAATATATATTCACTATTTTAAAGAAGGAAATATCCTAGAAATATAAGAACAAAACTACTATTGGTTGGTTGTGGTGACATAATGGTCACTGGTGACCTTCACAAGTGAAATTTCAGGGCAATGGACAAAGGGGTTGGAGTGGGAAAAGCCAAATGGAAATAAATGAGATAGTAAATGAAAAGTGAGAAGCTCATCTATGGGTTGGATAAGGAAGATATGTGAGAGTCAAGGAAGGATTTTGTGCTATATGTATACATGTTTTAATTTGTTTTATATAAGAGTTACTAATGTAGAATAAATTTGAATTTTGATGGGAAATAATCCACAGAGGGGAGGAGGGGTAACGAGAATGCAGTATTGTGAAGTCCTTGATGAAAGAAAATGGAATACCCACCATTTGTGGTGCAAATGGCCTTTAGCTTTAATGTTTATAATAAAAGGAAATAAAAAGAACAGCACAGATGCTAATGAGTTAATGGATTTGATAATTTGCCATTTACTGGCTTCTATTTTCTTAATGAGATATGAAGTAACTAATCAGCCCAGAGCCCGGAAAGTGGAGGATCATGGGAAATTTGAGGAGAGTGGGGAAGGTGTTTGTTTTTTTTTAATAGTCCTTAAGAAAAATGGCAAAGAACTTATTGGAGAATCAGAGCAATATTTCCAATCTTGAAAGCCTAGTTAATGTTGGCAATTTATTGCAATGCTAGTTTTCCCTGTCATATGATTTTTCTCCAACTGTGTGGGCCTAAATTATGAAGAGTCAAAAAAGAGTGAGGAAATACAATCAAGAGAAAATATAATTAGTATTTCATATATATTATGTTCCAGCTCAGTAGTTAGCAAACAATTCAAAGCAATGGAATAGCTTATTAATTTAGCAATATTATATCATAATATTATATATTGATATAACTGATATATATCATATACAATATATATTGGTAAAGTTCTTTGCAATCTAAAATGATTTTGATCTTCTGAAAAGTAATTTGGTGATATCTAGCAAGATAAAAATGTTCATAGTTTTTTATATATTAATTCTTAATTCTGGAACTTTAATAAATCTAATTAGAAAATTATTACATTAATAAGGTGTTCATTCTCATGACATTTGTAATAACAAAAAATTTGGAAACACTAATTTTCAACAATAAGAAAAATGATCTAGTAAAGTAAATTACACTTGGTAGAAAATTGTGCAGTCATTAAAACTCTAATTACAAGAGTATGCAGCAAAATAGAATAATGCTTAAGGAAGAAAGATGTTTTCAAAATTGTGTCTACCTTGTGACAACTATGTAACCATATCAATATTGATTAAAAATAATAAAAAATTTAAAAGCTGTGTAAAGGTAGTAGAGATTTTTCTCTTTGTTTCCAAATATTCCTTAATATATATTTTTAAATAATTTTGCTTTCAAGAGGAAAATGAAATGTGTTTTCTGCCCCCCTTTTAAAACTTTCTGATATTACATTAGTACATCTCATACTTTCAATAAAGTCAAAGATTCTATTATCAGAGAAAATCAGACTCATTTGACAGTTCTTTGTACCTCCAACTTATTTGGTACAAAAGACCACATGTAATTTTAGTGTTTTAAGAAAATCATTTCAAAAGTTTTTTTGTTTTATTTTGTTTTCTGCTGTCTTTCTCGGTATGGAGATTAAGCAAACTACCTAAAATGCTAGCCATTCTGTTCCACTTTTCCCATTTTTATTCATTTATCTTGCCCTTCACAGAAATAAATGAATCTGCAAGTTTATCTGCCAATTTCTCAGGCTCTCTAATATCCACATTATGAAACTGTGCTGATCTGAACAAACCCAGTATTTTAAGAACTATTCAGTTACTGAATTATTATTTGGACTATTAGTATAAGGATCTTATATAAGTGTAAAATTTCGGCTCCTCTTCTGGTAGCTTTTGATCTTTTATTTCCTAACTGAGAGATCCTTAATTCAGTCCTGTGATTAACAGTTATTTACATAGTTTCAAGCTCCTAAATTATTTCTCAGAAGTTCTCTATTAGTTCCCCTCCCACACACACACACACACACATACAAACACACACTTACACACACAAACACATATACAGACATATTGTAGTTAAAAGAACAGTTTCTGGAACCAGAAATGTTAAGGTTCTAATTCCAGTTCTGCCATTTTGGACCATTTTACCTTAGTCAACTAACTTAATATTTCTAAGCCTTGTGTTTTTATCTGTAAAATGAGGATTCCAATTTCACATTAGGGTTGTTTTGAGGACAAAACAGACACTATATATATAGTTGGTATTTTAATAAATTTATTGTTAGATCTTGGTTTCTCTGAGTTTTTGAGTGCTCATAAATGAAACGTAATGTCCACTTGAGTCACACCTGTTGTCAGAAAAGATTTTAATTGAGCTTTTTACTTTCCAGTGCAACACAGATTAGTGTTATGTTTTTATTGTTTGCCTTGCCATAGGTGTTCAATAAAGGTTGTTTATTGAATAAGATAATGAATAAATGATTGCATGGACAAAAGGTTTAATGCTACTCTTTAAGAAAGTAGAGCAAATATGATAGGGTAGAACAGATAAGAAGAGAGTCCATGGAGAAAAATGACCAATTAACTTATATGTCCAGGGCCACCTAGGGAAAGTCGCTCCATTTTAAAAAACACGAAGGAAGAATGTGTTGACTAACCTATTTTTAAAGTTTTAGAAATTAAGCACGTAATTCCCTGATGATTTCTGCATTTGTCACCAATAAAAATAATATGGGATCAGCCATATTCAAGATAGAGTGTTGACCTACATTTGCATGAAATTGCATACTCTAAATTTGTGGAACGTTTATAAGTTGAGTAATAAAAAGTAATATGGGGAGTTTCTCATTCCCCAGCCATCTTTGTGGCTGCTCTTGGTTGGGGCCATCCCGCACCTAAGGCAGGAAGATGGTGGCCACAAAGAAGACGAAAATGTCGCTGGAGTCAATCAACTCTAGGCTCCAGCTTGTTATGAAAAGTGGAAAGTACGTGGTGGGATACAAGCAGACTCTGAAGATGATCAGGCAAGGCAAAGCGAAACTAGTGATCCTCGCCAACAACTGCCCAGCTTTGAGGAAATCAGAAATAGAGTACTATTGGCCAAAACTGGTGTGGGTAGGAAACATATAAAAGTGCAGCTTTTATAGACTTTAATAACAACATATCATTTTGAAATGTAAAATGCATTAGCTAAAGTTATTACAGTATCTTTCATTAATGTTTCACCATGCATTAGACATTTCCTACAGTCAATACTTATGATACTCTCTGCCCACTAATATGGAATCATGGCCGTGGCACACATTAATCACATAAAAGATCAAACACTGAAAATAAATGCAGCATTTATAGACAGTTTGCTCTGATTTATTGAGCAGGTTCTTCCAAAAAGTTGATCCCAATAATTAATTGCTTCCTGAGTCGGAGTTACCAACATGTTCAGAGTTATTTTGTTTTTTCCTTCATTATCAGTATCAATGAAGGTGAATCAGATTTATATTCATTACTATAAGCATATAATCATAAAATAAGAAAACAACATTTTAAATAGATTTTACGTTTCAGAAAACTTTTAGTTTTACAGAAAAATTGAGAAGATAATATTTTCCATGTACCCCACACCCAGTTTTCCTTACTGTGTTACATTTGTTTCAATTAGTGAACCAATATTGATACATTATTAGTAACTCAAACTCATAGTTTAGCTAGATTTCCTTAGTTTTTACCTAATTCCCTTTTTTTGTTTCAGAGCTCCCCCCAGGATGCCACATTTCATTTAGTTGTCATGTCCCCTTATGGCTCTCTTGGTTGTGACAGTTTCTCGATCTTTCCCTGTTTTTGAGGTTCTTGACAATTTTTTTTTTTGTTACATATCCCCTCCCCCTTTCTGCTTGCTCTTGCTGTGTGTCCATTCTTCTGTGTTCTTCTATGTCTGCTTCTTGTCTCCCCCCGTTTTTCCGGTGCCGAGTTGGCCCTCTGCGCAGGCGGGCTCACCCTGCTCGTGGGT
>PVKH010001954.1:0-27787 GCA_004027955.1 Chaetophractus vellerosus
GAAAGAGACTATTCTCTTTTTGAGGTCAGGAGTAGGAACAGTTCTTGCCTCCTTTCTCCCCTGTAGGTTTTTTTAGCCCATTGCTCCTCACTTTGTATAAAGCCCTGTTTCTTTGCACTCATTGTCATCCTGCTCTGCTTCTCCCTCAGCCTCCTTACTGCTATCATGGACAGAATGCCAAGACACTCCCATTCCTCGATGACCTTGTCATGTGGCTCAGTCTCCCTCTGAACATTTCCACTGGCTGTGAGATCAGACTATATCAATGTTCGTAAGACATGCTCCTAAAACCCTGGCCTTCAAGTTTAATGAGTTTCTAAATAAAAATTATCTTCTCTTGCATTTTACCACAGCCACTCCTTTCCATCATCATATCCTGGACTGTTTCTTATCTAAATTCTCAATCACAATACCCAAGTTTCCAGCCACAATATACTATAGCTCTACCTTACATAAACAAGTATGCCCATAGAAACTGTCCTTCAATCTCACTTAGACTTTCATTCTTGACCCTCCTGCTTTCTCTCTATCCATCAAACACGAGTTGTCATCACTTCCTTCCCACCCAGCTAGCACAATCATTTAAATCATGCTTTTGTAACTATTCCAAACTACTTCACTTCTCGTGTTTTCCTTGGCACTCACTTATCAAGCCCCTAGTTCTCCTTGTCTTCACCAGAAAACTGAATTTTATTAGAGGAAATTATACAACTGAGCATATTGCTCTCACAATAAATTTATGTTCATCCATTCTCAACTGGGCTTCTAATATTGTGTAAAGTTTTATTTTATTTCTCTAAACAGTTATCTATCCCGCTACCCACAAATACTTAAATTAATACTGCTCCATTCCCCAGCTTTGACACCTACTCCTTTCTCAGGAGATGACATTGCATCACGCTTTACTTAGAATTACAAGCCATCAGCTGGGGCCTCCCTCAACTGTCCATCACCAGATCTACAGATGACCAGTGTCTACACCCAACTTCTCCAGTGGAAAAAGTGTTTCTCCCATCAAATTCCATTCTCTCTATAGGTTCCTCTTTCTGGAATTCTATCAATTATATAAGTTGTCCCCTGCTTCTTCTACCTTCCCTCCTCTAAAGAATTCGATTATTCTCATCAACATTCAAATATGCCATTTTCCCCATAAAAACAAAGATAAAATGACAGCAAATCTCTCCCAAGATATTCTAGCGACTTTTCTTCCTTCACATTCCAAGTTCCTAAAAAGCTTGTTTTATATATGAACTCTCTACTACTTCTTCTCATTCATATTGATTCTACCTCCTATGTATCTCTCTAACCTGCCAACTTCTCTCCATCTCTATACTACAGCCTAGTCCAGGCTATATTATCTATTCAAAAAATGCTTATAGCTGTTGTCCTAGTGTGCCAGAGCTTCTGTCACAAATACCACAAACTGGTTTTGGCTTAAAAACAGGAATTTGTTGGCTCATGGCTTTGAGGCTAGAAAAAGTACAAAATTAAGATATCAGCAAGGCTTGCTTTCTCCTAAAGAGAACAGTATTTTGGTGCTGGCTGCCTGCAATTCTTGGGGTTCCTTAGCTTATATTTCTGCCTCTCCTTTCTAGCTTCTGTGACTTCCAGGTTCTCTTTATAAGGCCACCATTAATCTGGACTACGGCTCACCTTGATTCAGTTGACACCTTAACTAAAAATAACACCTTCAAAAGGCTCTATTTCCAATGGGTTCATAACACTGGGACCTAGATTAAGACACACAAGTCCAATAATACCATTCTTTACTTGAAAATTTTCCCATTGTACTTCAGATAAAGTGCAAAATTCAAATCTGGCTCCTCCCTAACTCTTCAACAAAATTAACCAATCTGCATTTCTTTCTAATCCTTGAACCATCACGTTCTGTTCTGTGTCAAGGATTTATCTCATAATAATTTCTCTGTTGTGAAAGCATTCCCTCACCCTCACCCTCATTTCCCATCCCTTCTACATATATGATGAACCTAATGTTTTTTAGTGTCTATTGAAATTTCATTTATTCCATGTGTATACACCTCAAGGCAGGAGCAATATCACTGTTAGAGACTAAGAAACTTTGTCCCTGCTCTGGGCCCCATACTATAGAGGGCCCACTCTAGAACACCTCCTCTTTTGCCCCTATTCATGGTGTGAGGAATCCAGACTAGAGTCTGTCCAAATGACCCAGAGCCTACTTCCAGGACATTCCCTGCATCATCCTCCGACCCAAAGGGTGGAATCATGCCTCTGCCGTGCAATTTCCTAAGAAGAAGCATGGAAATTACAGTTGGAAGCACAGGAAGAGATAATGGAAGGAGCTTGAATTTGTATGATTTCTCTGCACATGTGCATGAATACGTTTGTGCACAATAGGAGGAAGCCAGGGTTGGAAGAGAAAGGAGATAGTGAAAGCAAAGGGCCTTCCTTTGTAATCTTACCATCAGCCTGCACAAAGGAGACAGGATTTCTCATGCAGGGCCAGAAAATGGCTAGAATGAGTGGCATAGAACGTGTTCTCATTTATAGTATGCAATTGAAGAAACATCATAGAAAGGCATCTTTAATTGCCATGAGCATAACTTTTCACAGAAGAGAGAATATTAAAAATCTTCTAATGGAGAAAATTGTTCAGACTTAAAATATCTGGGAAATTGTATAGAGCAGTAGTGACAGAAAGGAAGGAAGTGGGTAGATTTTAGGGGCTTAAGAATGAAATGACTGGTCTCAGCAACTGCATAAATGTAGGAAACACAATGTTACTTACTCTAGAGATTTGTTAGGAAAAAATCAGAGAAGCTCATCATAATCTTTGCTTGTAAACTTATAATCAAAAGTAGTTTTAAGGTATAAAATAGAGATAATGTATAAAAAATTTAACATCTGTAAAGAAAACTCACCACTACTGGTAACTATCATCACTAGTCAGAAGATAGAGACTTTGAGGGCCCAGGCTCCTCCAGGGCTATTCATTTGACATGCTAAGAAGATGGGACACTAAAGCTTTGAATCATCAAATGGCAGACGAGTTGACTGAAAGAGCAAAATATAACATCCCAAATTACAACCAAAGAAATGATCATTGAAGCAAAGTAAAGATTTTAATGAAACTATGAAACCTAAGGCGACCCCAGCTTTCTCATTATTGGAAACCTCAATCAATACAGGTTTATGCTAAAAAAGATTTTTATACTTCAACATATGTCAAGGATATCCAAGAATTTTGAAAAAGAAAACCCCAAATAACTGAGGAAGTCACAGTGTCAAGGGCTAATAACAATGAAGCTAATAACAATTAGAACCACTACTGTTTGAGAAAGGTTGCAAAGCATTTTATTATAAAAGCAAATGCAAAATATCAGTTAGAACATCAAAATGACTTAAGGTAATTATGCTCATGCCTTTGCTAGTGTGCTTAGATTAATATTCCTTGAAGAAAATAGCTGCATTGCTATTATGTGCAATTTTTCAGAACATTATCATCATTTTAAAACTAGTACAATGTAAAAGAAGAAGAAGAAGAAGAAGAAGAAGAAGGAGAAGAAGAGGAAGAAGAGGAAGAAGAGGAAGAAGAGGAAGGAGGAGAAGGAGGAGAAGGAGAAGGAGAAGGAGAAGGAGAAGAAGAAGGAGAAGAAGAAGGAGAAGAAGAAGGAGAAGAAGAAGGAGAAGAAGAAGGAGAAGAAACACTAATACAAGTTTCCCTGCAACTTGGACTTAGGAACAACACCCCATACCCTCTTGCTGAGGCCTCTTTATGATATACCTATAAACATGCCAACTATTACTTTCTCTTGAGCTGGTCCATTTCCTTGCCTACAATGGCCAATTGCAATGTTTTTGTATCTTTGATGACTTTTCATTATTATGATGACCCACTACAAATTATGGCTACAATAATTCTAGAGATGATCCTAGTACCATGTGTAGGCAAATATCATGAATCAGCTGGCAGGAAGTGTGTAGCATCTCGTTCTATTGAATGACCTCTGCCAGCCTAGTTAAATAGTGTTCCTTTAGAACCTAGTGACCTCTGTCCTTCCGTGGGTAGTGGCCTACTGGTCTCTTACTAGACTCCAGTGCAGTGTGATTCTTAATACCATCTACCCCTTGTACATCAACTAAACTGCAACAGACGTGGCCCTAATCTCTTCCATGTGGAAGGAAATGCTAATTATAAGTGTATTGGGGACTTCTGCATCTTGTACAACAGCAGCTGGAAACTTTAATTTTCTTCACACAAAATGCTTGCAATATGGTTGTGAAATTACAGAAAGTTCTATTAAGTCCACAGTTCTGGCACCTCATTAAACACTTTACAATGCATTCTCCATTAAAAAGAGGAAAAAAGCAGACCACATGCATGTACTTGAATACATGAGTACCTGATTCTAAACCATTCTGGTGGGTATTCATATGCAATTCCTCCGGATTTTGTCACTTCAGTCATAGGCTGCTTTAGACCAGAAAAAAAAGGAACTGTGAAGCTAGGATGAAAGATTTTAGGGTATAATAAAAATCCCTAATACCAAATATCTTAGCAAGAATGATGTTGCTTGTTCGGAGTTTTCAGTTCCACAAGTGATGTCTTGTTCTGATAAAAAGTTATAAATTCTCTTTAAAAATGCATGTTCTCATAAGCAGAGGCCACTTCAACACATTTCTAACAAACTACCCCAGGGCCAAAAATATTATCAAATTAAAGCAGGTTTCATCTTAATGGAACTAAGACAGTGAAAATAGCACAATGGTATCAAAGCAAATGTGCATGTAACATTTTACGATTCTGCTCTCTGTACTTGATCAGAGAGTGAGAGTGAAGGAAAATAATGCTATTGACTCCTGCTATCAGTCCTCTCAGTAAGTGCTTCTCTTGAAGGAAGATGAGAGGCTGAAAATTGTTGATGCCTAATTAATTTTTCTGTTTGTCTCTTAAAGTGTATGTGACCTGCCAATGAATGTCCCGTAAACACAAGTCAGTCACTCAACTGAAGAAATGGATGTTTGCTGTTATTTTGGGGGAAAAACTGGTATGATCGATTCCTATATTGCACCTTCTTAAGGGATTTTAAAGGATAAGTTTATCTATATGCAACATTTCCATAAAATGTTGATTTTAAAACCCAATCTTAATGAAGATGACACCTCACTATGTAAAGATTCATTACCTGTAGTGCAACTGGTTTATTATAATCCAGGCTAAAATTGATGTGGTGGCTTGGAGATATGTACCCTAAGAAAAACCTCAAAATAGTCTTTATTCTACATTTTTAGTATAAAAATTCCACAAATTAAGTGCACCACAATGTGGAAAGAGATGCAATGCTGAACTGAATGCCATTAACAGTCAATGGTACAAACATCACATGTATACAACACAAATTTAGATTAACTGAAATTATAAGGTAAAATAAAATAAAATCCAATTTCTGGAAAACAAAAATCTAAATATTGAGGATCCCTGAAATATTCTTAACTGTACATGAGACTTCACTGGACTCAAGTCATGTTGTAGTGAGGCATTCACAATATGATCCCATTGACCCAGTTTAGGAAGCCTTAGGAGCCATGAGTAGCTGCATCAGACACTCTGACAATAAATGATAACCAATTCCTGATGTGAAAAATCTTAAATTGGCTCTAAAGTCACCAGGCTTTTGAAATGCATCCTTCTCCTTGCCACTCATATTTCAAACAAACTTTTGTTTACAGTACAGTTTACACTGGCAAGAGCTCAGTTTTGTTGGCACCAAAGCAAATTTGGGTTACATTCTTGTACACAGAAGCAACCTATGAGAAGGGTCCAAAAGGCACCCTCCACCTGTGCCTGAGGAGATGCAAAAACAGAAGTAATGGGGTCTGTCCTTGGGGCACAGAGGGGTTTCAGAGGATTCTTGTGAATGACCAGTTAAAAGATGACAAATGGGAAAAAGTACAAGGAGAGAAGGACATTAGTCTGACTGGATTTTTGTCTTGCACCATTGATTCAACGTAGACTTGTGGGAGGGAATGGAAGACTGGGGTTAGGGGTAGGATGTGGAGGAAAGGATGGAAAGGAAAAGATAGACAACTGATGAACTTCATTTATAAAAAGTAATACAAATGGAAGACTTAAAGATTAGAGACCAACCAGAATAATTTGTCAACTTTAATTCTCAGGAAGATCAAAGTTACTTCCATACCTAATTTGATGTTTTATTACTAAAAGAAAAAACCAGTAAGGTACAGTATTACTCTGGAGTAATTAGAGGAAGATCCTTAGGGTTGCTTCACCCACATTCATTTTATGAATGGATACTTTTCCTATCTCAAAATGCTTTAGGGAGGTACAGGTACCATTACATGATTCCTTATTAATTCTGAAAAGTGCCTGAAAGTTTGGGCACCAGAAAGACACACCAACAACGTGTGTCTAAACTGAAACTTCAAGTTAATATGACTAAAGCAGTTACATTGTGAGAAGTGCTAAAAGTATATGAGGTATTTCCTGGCACAGAGGTGGCCTTGGTTCCTCCCAGATGGCATAGCCACCATCTGAGCCACCCATGAAGAAGTTCCCCTTCCACTGAGTTATAAGGCCATTGGCTCCCTGCATGACTGAAAGCTGAGCAATATTGGGAGGGCATCCAGGGGGTGGAAGAGGAATGTTGCCATTAGTAACCCCAGCTCCAAATCTGTCATCTGTGTCATATCCTTCTTCCACCAGCACTGCTGAGCCAGGTGGATAGCTGGGACCAACTGGATAATAAGCCATGGGGATTGTGGAACCCAAAGATCCAACAGCCATAGACTGGGCCATGGGAAGATAGAGCGAGATACTAGGAAATGCAGCTGACACAGTGGGGACCGTGACAGTCCCTGTGGGCACAAAACTTAGAGAATAGAGCACTGAATAAGCAGGTAGAGCAACAGTATAGGGCGGAGCCTGAGGAAGATGCAGTGTCTGAGAGTACACTGGATTTCCAGGAGGCTGTACAGAGTAGGTTGGCTGCACTGGATATTGACCTTTGCTGTTCCTAGTAGCTGCGGATCTGGTTCCACTCCACATAGCAGATGGTTATTTTTGTCATCGTCTTCCTATTCCAAAAACATATTCTTAATCTTGATTCATTCCTGTGTGTGTGTGAACCTACTGTAATTAGAACCTTTGAAGATGTTATTTTTAGTGAAGGTGCAGCCAACTGAATCAGAATGGAGTCTTAACCCTACCACTGGAGGCCTTATTGAGAAGGCCACAGGGAAAAAGCCACAATGAAAGAAGTTGGAAGTCAACAGAACCTGGAAGAGAAAGCCACATGGAGAAGACACCGCTATGTGCATTGCCATGTGAGGGAAAGGCCAAGGATCCGAGGATTGCCAGCAACCAGCCCCAGAATGCCACAGTCTTCAGTGAGCAAGTATTGCTTTGCTGATGCCTGAATTTCAGACTTCTCCTACCACCAACACTGTGAGCCAATAATTCCTTTTGTTAAATCAATCACTGCGTGGTATTTGTTTTAGCACCTAAGAAACTAATACAATTGGATTCTTATCCCATCCTGAATTAAGGCTGAAAATACAGCTCTTAAATGCTTGAACATATTTTCTGAATAATCTAAATTCGTTAATTTGGGTATTTTTGTTAGTTTTTTTTTTAATTATAAAAATAGTACTTGTTCTTTGAAAACTTAGAAACCACACACACACACACACACACACACACACACACACATGCAAAGACATAGGGATTAAAACTGTTAACATTTTGGTACACATATTTCCAGTACAATAATATGATACAATTATTATTTTGTGTCCTAACATTTTTCAACAATGTAACTTGAAAATTTTCTATTTTAAAAAATATTCACTCCTTAAATTCTTGCTCAACGTGATTTTAATGGTCCTTTATTAGCTATCGTAAGAACACAACAATTTATTCTATCGATCTCTTATTATTGTACTTTTAGGATGTTAGTAGTTCCATAATTCTATTTTCAAATGATGAAATAAAGACATATGTTGATTTATCTTTCTTAAAAAAAAAATCACTGATTATTTATTTAAGGTAAATTCCTATAGAGAAATTGCTGAGTCATAGGGAATAGGCATTACTTAAGCTGTTGATTTGGAGGTCCATGCATTCCAGGAAGATTGGATCAATTTAAACTCCCAACAGCAGATTATTAGAGTGTCCATTTTCCATCATTCTTACCAACCTTTGGTGTCTTAATTATTTTAAATCCTTGCCAGTGGGATGGGCTGCCATACCCAGGAGGATCCTGTCCATGTGTCTTTATTAGATTTTGACAGAAAGACAATCATTTATATGCTTGTATTAGCCAAAGTAGGTTAACTTCTGTAACAAAAATAGCAAAATTTCAGTGACTTAACACAGTCAAAATTGTCTTCTTGCTCATATGCCAGTCCAGTGTGAGTGTTAGGGAAGGCAGCCTTTCCTTCTTATAACTCTATCATCTAGTGGGGTCTTAGAAGTTTTTTTCAGGATCCTCTGCCTCTGATCAGCATTCATATTAAGAGACAGAATCATGCCTGGAAAATTTCTATAGTCAAAGCCAGAAAAGGCTCACTACACTTGCTCCCATATTATACTGGCCAGAACTCAGAGACTCACCCAGCTTCAAAGGAGCCTAGGATGCAGTCTAGCTGTGAGCCCAGGAATAAAAGGCAACAGACATGATGACTATCTAGCTGTCTTTGCCCCAAATCTTAGCTGTTTTTATTTTAACCTACATGGAGAGTTTCTATATTTTAAAAAGAGAATTCAATAAATTACATTTAGTCACTGATATATATGTGATTATATGCCTAACGCTCTATGTTTTTATTTCTTTACATTGTTGTATACTTCTTCCCCTTCCACTTTTGCTGGTTGAATCAGACCATTATTCATTCCATTTTTCCCCCTCATTAATTTAAAAGTATTACTCTATTTTTCTATTCCAGTAATGATTATTATGCCATACAATAAGATTGATTGTGTACAAGATACTCTCTATTTCCCCACCATAGCTTTCTAAAGCATCCACTTCATCCCCACCACCACATAATAAGACCTTTAGAATACTTTCACCTTCTTTTACCTCTATCCTCCTTTCCATCTTTTCTTGGGATCCTTGAAATGCTTTATCTTCTTCTCACACTTCCTCTTACTTCTAAGTTTTGATGAAAAATTGCAGGTTATTAGCATTTCTATGAAATAATGAGTCTTCTGTTTCAAGAGTTATTACATTATATATTATCAGCCTATCTTTAGTTTTTATTCTTTAATTATATAATAGATTGATGGATAAATAGATGTTGTATATGGCTAGGTCCACTTTTCACCACTGTTTTCCCTCTTCCCTCAGCTTCACCATCCTGAGGTCTCTGTTCTAGTCCATTCATTATTTATTAATGTATTTTTTTAGTACTTTACTCAAATAAAAACAAGGGTGACAAACTCTTCCCTAAAATAAGGTTCTTTCTCTGCAATCCTTTGCTCTAAAATTATAGCTTTATAACACTTCTTGTAGCTTCTAGTCTTAGAAATGAAGAAACCAATGCCAGGATGATTTTTCATTCCTTTGTGGGAAATTTGTTCTTTTTGTCTGAGACAGAGTTTCTCAACATTGGCACTCCTGACCTATTGGGCCAGACAAGTCTTTGTTGCAAGGAGCTGGTCAATGCTCTGTAGGATTTTTAGCAGCATCTCTGCCTTCCACCCACTAGATGCTAGTGGCAGACTCCCAGATGTAACAACCAAAAATGTATCCAGACATTGTCAAATATCTCCTGAGTAGGCAAAATCACCCCTAATTGAAAACCACTGGTCTAGAAACTTGTAAAATTTGCTTTTATATGAGAATACATGAAATTTTAGTAGACAAATCTAATTACATGGGATTTTTTTAAAATTATATATATATATATATATATATATGCTTCAATTTAAGAGGGCCGTTTTAAAAATTCTCTCCACCACTATGGTCTGAAGCTTAAGGTAGACTCTCTGCCTCAAGTTGAAGCTATTGTAGCTTTCATTCTTTCCTACACTCTCTCAAATTACAAGGGCATGGAAGCCTAAGTCTTAAGATTTAATCCATCTTGTCATTTGTGGATCATTTAATCTCAGAAAGCTTGCATGAGGTCAAAACTGACCTTCCCCTGGGCAAGCACAGACCCCTGAATGCCACACCAGCATCAGTTCTCTCCTCCATCTCCTAACATTTCATCAAAACCATAGCCATCTGTCACAGCAGCCAATTGTTCCAAGAAAGGCTTCAGAATTAATAATAGAGGGTAAGGAAGTTACACTTAGGTTGCCATGTTCCCAAAGTCACCTTCAGAATTTATTTTAAAAGATTTGCATTTGAAAATTTTAGAACGTTTAGGAAAACTTGAGAAAGGCTTATGAAGAAGAGTATCACACATATGAAACTTGTTCCATTTAAAAACACGGTACAGGGAGCGGATGTGGATCAAGCAGTTGAGCACCTGCTTCCCACATGGGAGGTTCTGGGTTTGGTCCCTGGTGCCTCCTCAAAACAAACAAACAAAAAAAAACAAACAACAAACACAACAAATGAAAGAATCAACTCAGGGGAGCTGATGTGGCTCTGTGGTTGAGGGCCGGCTTCCCACACATGAGGTCCAGGGTTCAATCCCTGGCCCCATTACCTCAAAAAATAAAATTAAATTTTAAAAAATTTGAAGATAAAAACACTGTACAATATAATAAAGCACAAAGAAAAATGAAATGGAATTAGCTTGCAAGTAATACAAATTATTTTAAAACTCCACAGAAATCAATAGTGAAATCAGCATGAAAATAGTGGAGATTTTTAAAATACTAGAAATAAGACCTCTCTCTAGTACTGAAAATGCATCCAAAGGTTTATGTCTCTGTGTGAACATAAAAAGAGTCTTCTGACACAGTATACTATAAAAAAGTATATAGAACTAGGGATAAAAAGAATGTGTCATTACAAAATACAATAAGACCTTAAATAGAACCCAAAGGAACAACCAATGTAAAAAGCCCCTGTTGCTAAGGAATGATTTTCTGGGGTGATAAGTTAAATACATTCAAATAGGTGCCAAATAAAAGCAGAATGGTTTTGCAATATAAAATACAAGTCCAGGTACAAAGGACAGAATATCTCATTTATCAGTGACAGAGGCAAATACAAAATCTGACCTGAATTTTATCAGATATGCCCTTAGCAGAGTAAGCAAGGAACAAATACAAATACCAAAAGCAGAAACAATTACAAAAACTTGGTGCATTCATTTGACTGATAATCAGATCAGCCTCACCCTTAACAAAAGGCAAGCAAAGGAAACACAGTGGTTTCATAAGTAACACTCCCTGGCATAACCTTATCCTCTAGCAATAATTTTAATTTTTTTCAGTGAGCAAGTATCCTGGTTTAAGTGTTTTGTGTACCCCAGAAAGTTATGTTTTAAGCTAACCCATTCCTGTACTTGGAAGCCTATTGTGTGGGGGATCTTTTGGTTAGATTCAGTTGAGACTCTTTGATGGCATTAGATTAGGTTAAAGGTCCTTGGTTAGATCGCTTGATTAGATCAATTTTGATCAAACTATGTCACAAGGTTGTGTCTCACCTCTTTTTGGAGCCTTATGTAAATGGAGACACAAAGAGGAGAGAGACATTAGAAAAGGAGCTCTGCCATGTTGAACTGGCCATAAGAGAGAGAGGACTCCAGGTTCACCTACAGCTGCAGAAAGACAGAGAAGCCCAAAAGTCTCAAGGAGATGAGGCTCATAGAGAGATGCCTGATCACCCACATCTGAGCTCCAGGAGAAAGGAGAGAGAGACTTGCAGACCCACCATCATTCCTCACCACATGGCAGGACTCCAAGATATGCTAGCAGCCAACGTTTTGTGAGAAAGCATCTCTGATGGTACCTTGATCTGGACATTTTCACAGCCTCAGAACAGTAAGATTTCCCCCTAATAAAATCTCCATTATAAAATCCAACCCACTTCTGGTACTTTGCATTGGCAGCCCTCTGGCAAACTAAGACAGAAACAAAATACTTGTATTAAAACTCAGACTTGATTTTTAAAAATAACTCTATCAACCATTGCTACCTTCAAATAAGTGAGAAATAATCAGTAGACAAATAGAACTCGCACAATGGCAAAAAGGAACAACAGAATGTACAACGGGCATATTGTCACAGCTTGAAGAGAATGGGAGAGTGAACATCTACATGGGAGAAAGTGCTTTTCCTTATCTCCTCAGAAAATTCTGACTGCTTAACTGTTAGGACTCATGCAGAAAGTCAACTTTAGCAAAATAACAAACTGAAAACTAGAGAGAAAAAGAGTAAGAAGGAACAAGGTGTAAACATTGACGCAATTTAGACAACTTTATTCCTTTTTTAATAATCTTTCCTGAGCATAGATATTAGGAAGTATGTGTTACAATGAAAGAGGCAAATTTCCTAGTAAGTCATTCAATCAACTCCATCACATGAAGAGGTGAGCCGCCTCCACCACCCTCTGCCACATGCCACAAGGGAAGTTCAGGACTAGAGCGGTGGGTCCCAAATGTGATAGAGAAGAGGAATCATTTGAAGATCTTATTCAAAGGCAGCCCCTGGGATCCTGGAGACTCTGGTAGAATAAGCTGGGGAGAGGCCCTAAAATCTGCATTTTAACAGATATGCCAGATGTCTTTGGAAAACACTGTTGAAATTGGAGAGTCTCAGAAAGCCCTGCAGGTGCCTTAACTGAGTTGTGGGAATTAGGACATTAATTTCTTCCCTATTGAATTTCCTTTGTTCTGCCATAAGTAAGTCCTAAGACTGCACAATTCTCTTGAAAATATACAGAGATGCACCTACTACCACAGATTTTCTTCCTTGTTCCATGGGACAGGAAGGGAAATGAGAGATGAAAACTGCTCGCAAGAGCCATCTATATATTGCTTCTTACCAAGGAGAAAAAATATGAGGAGGAACATAAAATTCACAATCGAACTTTTCCATCAGCAGCATTGGGGTCAATTCAGAAACTGGAGTCCAGAAGAGATGGGCAGGGGGGAAGCAAATCAGTGAAAAATCCAGAGAACTTGCCATGATCTTCTCTCCTCTCCTCTGGAGAGAGTTACATACCGACATGCGTGCCTTAGTCATTTCAACAAATACTGTAAGGCAAACACTGTTTGTGATGCTTTCACAGATGTTGTCCCATGAATTATACATATCAATACTGGACAACAGTGAGGCTGTACAATAGTTGTGAGGTCTGGAACAGGTTATCTGTGCCTTAGATAAACTGTGTGAAAAATGACAATAACCATATTATCCTTCAGGGTGTCCTGAAGAATTAGAGGTGAAGTAAAGAAAGTGCTTTACTCAAGAGTAAACAGATTTTATAAATTGCTGTTGCTTTTGTCATTGTGATGATAATTATTAGTATTATTAAAACTCCAGCATATGAATAATGAAACTAGGACACCAAATGACCCTCCATGACCCATCACCACCTGATGATAAAGCATTAACTTGAGCTAATCTTTCCCAGCCCTGGCTCCTGTGCTCAGCCTACAACTCCCTAGACTGTCTTTGGGGAAATAGTTCTAAAAAGAGCTATCAATATGAGTTTTATTAGTATACAGAGCCTGGGATTCCTACCCCTGACATTCAGTTGAAGGACAATGTAGACTACAAGGAGAACAAGCCATCAAAAGAGTCTGGCTACCTGGGGGTTTTGCAGGGAAGAATGGGCAGGAGTGAGTATGTGCCCAGGCTTCATTGACGGAAGTCAGTCAACACTAGTTCCTTTGCGGTTTCTTATTTACTTCATATGAATTTGGCCTAATTTCTTTTAGAGCTTTATTGAGTAAGGTTATACTCTGTGTAGCAGCCCAAAATTCTTGATGGACAAAAATACAATAATATTAGCTTCAGAAAAATGACGCATTTGGTCAGAAAGAAGAAAAAGATAAAAGGGTTAGTTTTCTACTATGTCCAGTATGCTCAGCTTCACAAAAATGTTCTACCATGATGTGCTACAGGATGGCAAGTCCCCATCAGTCAATGAAATAAGCTTGCCAGCTGGGCTGACCTTTCTGCAAAGGTGCACAATAAGGACATTACGAGTGGCACGCAAGGAGAAAAACAGGCTTTTTCCTCAAAAGCAAGTAATTCTCTACTGAAAACCTTCCCAGAGGAGGGAACCTAGGCATTCCCTGCTATTTTTATCTCCTGAGGCTTAACTTAATGAATTAGAAGTTAGCAATTAGAACAATAAAAAGGTGGGGAGGAGGAAAAGAAAGCCAGGAAAAATCTATGGAACATGCAAAGATACAAAATTCCAGAAATTATGAAGATAAGCAATCCTAAAGAAGTACTCAGCACTTTTATGCAACCCACATGCATTCTTCAAATTATGCAAATGAATTTAATAAAATCAGAATTCATTTAAAATGTACATAACTCCATCACCCCATCTCTCCAGACTCATATTTCTCAACACACACATTTCCCTGTTAATCAGTGAAAGCAACTTTTTAACCGTTCAGGCTTTAGAAAATAAAGAGCCCTGGGCCAGAGCAAAAGATATCTTCCCCTGAGCTATCACAGGAAACCAAAATGAATAGCCCTTCCCTTTAAAAATTCATAGTGATAGAAATATAAATAAAGGCTCTTTCTCCCAATCAATTAGAAGTCTTGACCATGAAAATATATGCCCAAATTGCCTCACCATCTGGTTTTAAAGCCCTGCAAAAGAAAACAATCTATTACATTAAAATGTATTTAGTCTTACCTGACACTATATTTAAAAAATTTCAAAATGTATTAAAGATCTAAATATAAAAACCAAAATTATTATACTCCTAGAAGAAAACATAGGGAAGCATCTTCAGGATCTTGTGTTTCGACAATGGTTTCTTAGACTTTACACCCAAAGAACAGGCAAAAAAAAAAAAAGATAAATGATGGGACTTGATCAAAATGAAAAACTTATGTGCATCAGAGGACTCTATCATGAAAGCACAAAGACAACCTGCTCAATGAGAGACAATATTTGGAAGCCACATATCTGATAAGGATTTAATATCCAGAATATATAAAGAAATCCTACAACTCAATAATAAAAAGACAAACAGCCCATTTTAAAAACGGGTAAAATCCTTGAATAAACATTTCTTTAAAGAAGATATACTAATGGCCAAAAAGCACATGAAAAGATGCTCAGTATCATTAGCTATTAGTGAAGCATAATTCAAAACCACAATGATATACCATTTCACACACACAAGAATGGCTGCTATTAAAAAAACAGAAAACAGCAAGTGTTGAAAAGGATGAAGAGAAATAGAAACACTCTTTCAGCATTGGTGGGAATGTAAAATGGTGCAACCACTGTGGAAGATAGTGTGGTGGTTCCTCAGAAAATTTAGTATGGAATTACCATATGATCTGGCAATCCCATTACTAGGTATATACCCAAAAGAATTGAAAGCAGGGACTCAGACAGATATTCACACACCTATGGTCATCACTATGACTATTATCCACAATTTTCAAAAGATGAAAATAACCCGTGTCCATCACCTAATGAACAGATAAGCAAAATGTGGTATATACACACAATGGAATATTATTCAGCCATAACAGGGAATGAAGTTCTGATCCACGCAGCAACATGGATGAACCTTGAAAACACCATGCTGAATGAAAGAGGCCAGACACAGAAGGACAAATATTGTGTGATCTCATTGGTATGAAATAATTAGAATAAGCAAACTCATAGGGTTGGAATCTAGAATATAATTTACCAAGGGCTGAGGTGGGAGTAGGGAATGGGAAGTTAATACTTAAATGGCACAGAGTTTCTAGTTGGGTTCAGTAAAGTTTTGGTAATGGATGGTGGTGACGGTAACACAAAACTGTGAATATAATTAACAGCACTGAATTATATATTTGAGTGTGGTTAAAAAGGGAAATTTTTCATTTTATATATGTTACTAGAATAAAAATTAAATTAAAAACAAAGGCCTATACAATACAGTGAATCCCATTGTAAATGATGGACTGTAGTTAATAGCACAATTATAAAAATGTTCTTTCATGATTTGTAACAAATGTACCACACCAATGCAAGGTGTTAGTTATAGGGTGATATACGAGAACTCTGTATTTCATGCATGATTATTCTGTAAACCTACAACTTCCCTAATAAAAACAAAACTTTGTTAAAATAAAAAAGGATTTAGTTTGTTATGCCTCTTATAGGAAAACAAAAGAAGGACAAACAGAAGAAAAAAGAATAAAAAGGAAGAAAAGAAGAAAGGAAAAATGAAAGGAAGAAAGGAAGAAAGAAAATGGAGAGAAAGTAATATTTGCACTAAATCATAACAATGTTATTTAAAATCTGCAAGTTTTTCATAGCAGGTATAAACAAAGAAATATATTTAATTATTATCGTGTGTTATAAATACTGTGACTCTAAAATTCAAATTCAAACTGAAATTTTCCACATTTTAAAATATATATGTGGTCAGTAGCATGAGTTTGCAGCAGCATAATCTACTTCTGTAAAACTGATTTCACAAAGAAGGGAAATATCTTCCGTGCTTTTGTTTTATATTATCAATTTCTTGGCTACTAATGTTCTCATTTCATACAGAGTGCAGAGGTAAATGTTATCCCACTCTGCCTAATTATCACAAAACCCCAATTAGTAGAGTTCAAATCAATTGCCTAGTGTTGGAGGATATATTCACAGTACTATCAATACAGAACCTTGAGTTATGTATGTTCTAGGTATGATTTACAATAGTGGTCAAAACTTTCATTACAGTGGCCTATAAAATATTAGCTTATAGTCACAGGAATGCAGTTTTTGTCATTTTCTTCATATGATCGTAGATCCGTTATGTGAGCACAGCATCATGCTGGAGAAAATAAAATGCAGTTAAGTAAAAATAGCATGGTTAATACCCTTTGGGAGCTCATATTTAAAATGGAAATATAAGCTTACCCCTGAGAAAGGACAAGAGGAAATGGGTTTAAATTTATAGGAAGAGGGGACAAAAGCATTTTTCCTCCTGCTCTTACCTCCCCCACCCTACCCATGAGATTGCTAACTGCCAGGTGAGCCAGAGAATGAAGTGAAAAACACAAAGAAATTGTCTACATGTATGTGACCTTATCCTGATTTTTTTTTTTAAAAAAAGAGGATTGCACACTGCCTTATCCTTCCTTCTTTGCTGAACTTTTTTTATATTAGTGGATCTGCACCAAAAGAAGTTTAAAAGAAAAGATATTGGATCAATTACTTTAAAACAAAATTATGAAATTAATTGTTAGTAACAGTTGGAAGACTCTGCTGGAGGACAGAGTAATAGATCCCTAGATATTATAAAAATTAAGACAGTTGTTTGTTTGTAATAATATTCCAGCAGGTTTGCGTTACCTCCATAATTGGCTTCCGGATCTCTCGATATGAAATTATCAAACTCCTCTTTCAAAAATTTCAAATTGCTTCCAACATAGTTTGCCTGAAATACTTTCAACATATCATGAAGGCCGACAATAGGAAAAAACATAGTGATGCAGAAAGACCACAGCTAAATTGTTATCTCAGCTTCATCTATTTTTTTTTAGATTCTTTTATTTCCATTTATTTATTTCTCCCCCACCTCATTGTTTTCACTTACTGTCTGCTCGTCTTCTTTTTTCGGAGGCACCCGGAACTGAACCTGGGTCGGCGCCTAATCACTTGAGCCACCTCTGTTCCCATCAGCTCCATCTATTTTCACACTGGTTGTGGGAACTTAAGGATGTTTCTTAATTATTTTGTAGAAATTTCTCTTCACCTGTAAAATGGGATATCATTTTTGAAGATTAGGGATGATGGATGCAAACTACCTAAAAGGAGTCACATAGGAAAGAAAACAAAAATAGTTTTAGGAGACCTATACAGAGGAAAATAAAAGATAAAAAAGTCAAGGTGAATAATCAGAAGGGAGGAAAATGAGCCAGAGAAGCAAAGAACAGGAACATTAAAGAAAAATCATCATTAAATAAAGCAGAGAATTTAAGTGCAGTGAAAACCAAATTAGATTAGGAACAAAGTCCCAAGATTCTTAGAACAAATATTCCTTTAGGTTTTTAGTTTATATTTCATGTGAAGTTCTTGTCTCCACAACCAGAAATTGGGGAATATATTTTGCATTTCTTTCTTTACGTCCATCTGCTCCCAACACTGCTTAAACACCTGAAAGTTCCATAAGAAATATGCAATGAAAATAATAGTTGAAAAGGGCCACAAAGGCACATGAAATGATGTCAACTTAAGTGTGGTATTAAAAAAATAATAATAAAGGAGACAATGAACAGAGGGACACTGAAGTTTCTTTAGACAAAGGAAAAAGAAATCAAGTAGCTGTAGGGTATGTTTGAAATTCAGAATTTACATGAAAAAGTTTAAAGAAGAGGCTAAAGTAGGTAAATCAAGTAATAGCACTAAAGAATATGAGCTTGGAATTGAGACAGACCTAGGCTATGAACTCAACTTTATGAACAAGTTTGGAATATCATTTTTCTAATCCTCAGTTTCCTTAACTCTAAATTGGGCCTAATAATATCCACCTTCTGGGGAATTGTGAAGAAATTTCTGAATAGTAATAATTTATGGTGCCTGGGCTATAGTAAACATTCAGATGACAGCCACTATAGTTATAATTATTTTTATCATCACCATAATTGCTCAGCTTCTGTCTAGAAGGCAGAGAAGAAATAAAGAATGGATATATTCATGGAAAGAGGTCCACAGAGAAAGCTCTATATCTTCAGAGAAGAGAATAAAATTATTGCTGCCGTGATAAGGGTGGGACTTAGAATTGAAAAGGTCTGGAGTAAAACAAATCCAAGAGCAGAGGAGAAGAAAAGGAGAGCATCCCACCAAGCTTCGCATCCTCACACAAGCTCCAACCACTCTGTGCCGGAAGGACTGGGCAAGAGATGAGGAGTCGAGCATCATGGGCACAGGGCCAATGGCAGGGCAAGGTCAAGAAGGCTGATTGATAAGGAGCTTGTTAAGGCAGACTCAAAGACGCAGAGCTGGGGAGGGAAAGGGGAAGGGAAACATCTGAGATCATAGATGCCATAGGTAAACAGAGGACTTGATACAGACACAAGAGTTAAAGAAGGTGTTTGTTAAACTGTGTTTCACTCTGCCATCTTACCCCACTCCCTTCTTTTTAATTTGTGCAAAAACAAGGGTTTTTTTTTTTTCTCCCCAATCATAGAATGTTAGAGCAGAGAGACATCTTATAGTTAATTTAGTTCTTTCTGGATTCAAAACTTGAATTTTACAAGTAAAATATAAACCTCTGATAAAATATTTTAGGGTGAAAATGAAAGAAAGTAAAAAATCTCTCATTTTGGGCAAAGGAAAGAAAAAAGAAAAGACAATGTATAAACCTGAGGAAAAAATGAGATGATAGACTTAGGCTCATATTTTTAGCTTCTGGAAGACCTCTCTTACATATTTTAAGAAGCAAGGGTCCAAATAAATAAAATACACCATGCTTTGAATATAAATTAATTAGACTCTTATGCTTTACTATTTTTTCTCTTCATCTTTAAAAGTTTTACTCACAAATAAATTGAATAATGATAACTTAAATGAAGTTGGGAAGAAAAAAACCTAAATACTTATTCCTTGCTATAAAACTCGAGATGAGAACTATAAGTAGAAGTTTGCCACTTTTTGCATTAAATGTAATCATTTTAAAGCATACAAATTATCAATTTAAGTGTTGAGCTGATCTGACAAATCCTCTTCTGCTGTGTTTTAAATGCAGATCAAAGGACAAACATGCTCACTAACTTGAAACCCATTTGCATGATATTTTACATTCATACTCATGTTCTTAACTAGAGAAAAGCTTTGTTTGAACTCTGCTGCCTATGTATTCCCTTTCCAGTTACTATTTTTCACTCGTAATCTTCAATATGCTACTATTATAGTTGAACAATAGGATACTTTACATATTTCAAAGCGATTATAAGCAATGTTTGATGCACAAAATATCCTAGAGACTTTATAATGCAACATGAAAAGTTTATTCAAGGAAAGAAGAAACTTAAAAAAAAATTGATAAGCAAATTGTCTTAAAAAATGGCTTGAAATCTCAAAGTCTAACTTAGTCCAGAGAACGAAAACTCATGCTGGGCCAACAATCTCAGATGGAGTAGGGGGAGGGTTTTGGTTTCTGGTAAGAAATATTCCCACTATTGAAACTTCCATGTCAAGGAGACTTGAACCAGGACAAATTTTAGGTGTGGGTGGGAAAAGTCTTGTAAAAGAAGTTCCTTTTTGTTCATCACTACTCTCCTTTATTTTGTCCTATGAATAGAGACCTATGAGAGAAGGTAAATAAGAGTGTTTTATTTCCACCAGTTGGTTAGGAGTTTATTGAACTCTGAGGTGCCCAGAGAATCAAGGTCTAACTAGACTGTACTTGAGGACAGGGTTATGTTGATTTCTTGCTCTACTCTGAGTGCCTAGTCCAGAAATTGATATCCAGTAAGTACCTAATACATGTTTGGCTGATTAAAAAGTGGCAATGAAAAGGGTTAGATAGAGGTCTGCAAACTTTTACTGTAAAGTCAGGGGAAAGTACAAGTAGGCACTTGGGAGTGAATTTTGGAATTCAAGATTAGATAGATGGATAGATATAAGATCATAAATAGTTACATAGATTGATAAATAGGTACATAGCTACATAAATATGTTTGGAAATCAGCTCACAAAGGGAGGAAATTTTATAAAGAAGAGAGCCTCGGACACTTAAAAATTAAAAATCAAGTAAAGAGAAAGGAACCACACTTATTTTGCAAAGATGTCAATTTTTACCAATTTAATCCATGTTGTCAAACATTAACATGGCAGAAAATTTGACATTTGAGTGGACCACATTTTAAACATTAGTGTGAAATGAATGAATGTCCACTAACATCATACTAGATTATGAAAGGAAAAGAAGCATTTGAGTAATCCTTTAGCCACGTTTAGGTTTAACAAGCCAATACTAAGTTTGTCTCGATTATTGACCTCCATGTCAATAAAGTTTATAAAAGTTGAAAAAGTTTCAAAAAAGTTTCAAAGAAAAATCACAAAGACTATTATAATAAAATATTCAGAATTATCAGCAAAGGAAATTTTATAAGAGATTTTTAGGCTTGGTAATGGAAAAAGGTAGGTGATGAAAAACGATAGGTAATGAAAAAGGGTATATTGACTTAGTTTCAGGGCTAAGATAACAGCAAAATCATTATGCAAAGAAGTCTGTTTAGGTATTCAATGCTAGTAAAATATGGAAAAACAAAGAAATGGGTTTGAAATTAGTTCAGACTGCTTAACAACTCATAAGAGTAATGCCTTAACAACTCATAAGAGTAATGCACCTCAAACTACCAACCAGATAAGAAGCTGTGAAATTTTCCAATCTGAAAAGTTTTGTTTTTTTAAAAATAACTCTGTCCATTTTTAAAGCACTGCTTATCTAAGATAACTTATGCCTTGACTGGTCTTGAAAGAGAGGACTGACACATACACAGCTCAATATCCTTTTAGCCCCAGTTAGTCATAAGCCCTGGACTCTTATTGACATATGTTTTTCTGAAAGAATACAGAATGAATCAAGAATTAACATTTCAAAGTATAAAAATAAACTTCATAAACTGATAGTAAAAGTGAATTAGTTGAATGAGAAAATAAAGTACTTTTGATTAAGAAAGGCATAAAATATCAGAGCACTAGTTATCATGTGATGCTACAGTACTATTCACTCAATTTCCATCTCAATATTTATTTTCTTGCATCAAAGACACCATGGAGAATTAGATAAATATGGCCCCTATCCTCCTGAAGCTTATATTTTAACATTGAGTATAGAACAGTAAAGAGACAATTATAATATGGTCTATAATAAAACCTTCCATATGGGAACAACAGGGTTTGCACATAAGAAAAGCATTTCACCCATATGTGGATAGTCAAAGAAGTCTACAAAAAGAAATGAAAGTTAAAATAAATGTGAGGAATGAATTGAAGTTAACCATACAAAGTGGTATTGGGTAGGGTGGGGTGAAGATTATGTTCCATCCACAGGAAACCAGCACGTGCAAAGGGCAAAAGCAAGAGAGAATTCATGCTAACTCTAGGATCTGAACAATGTGATAAAGTGGCCAGACCCTATGTGGTTTTAGAGGAGTTCGACTTCATGCCAATAATAATGACAAATCACTGAGAAATTGTAAGAAGTAATATGTTAGTTTGGGCTTAAAATGATCACCCTGGCAACAGTTAGGCAAATGGATTTGAGGATGCCAATATTCAAAGCAGGACAATAATTTAGGAGGCTGCCTCAGTAATTCAGACTGTGACTTAGCAGTGTCTTCAATGATCAGTCATTACACCTGCTCTCCTGGGTTGACCTATCTCTCTGGCCTTCATCAGTCTCCTTTGGAGCTGTTTATTCTTCCACTGCCTACCCGACATGACGTGTTGCTGTCCCCTGGGGAGGGGGGGACATCTTTGCAACTCTCACACCTGATGCTCTCCCAATAGGAATCTTATACAAGTCCAAAGTTGCAAAGACTAGTGGTATGCTGATGATGACCAAACTTCTATCCCTTGCCCAGTTTCTTCCCCTCATCTCCAGCTCATATTTCTGATTGTCTACTCTACCGCAACCATTGCATTTCAAATGAAATTCATCCAAAGCCATTCACATTGTTTTCCACCCACAAGCCTACTCTGTCTCTAACCTTTTATTAGCCAAGGGTATCCCTTTCCACCCAGGTAACTAAGCTAGAAACCTGAAAATCATTTTTGAATTTTCAATTTCCCTTACCTCCCACATCCAATATGAGACCAAGTCCTGTCAGTTAGACTCCTATCTTGCTCTCAAATCAGTCTTTTCTTCCCTATGCCCATGCTGCTACAAATAGCTCATCATCTTTTGCCTAGACTGTAGTAAATGTTCTGTTTGAGAGCTGGATTTCCAGAAGCAAATCTGTCCACATTCCTGCTGTGGTTAAAACCATTCAGTGCTTCTCACTGTCTCTGGCAGTATTTCTCAAAGTGGTTTTTCATGGCTTTGGTCTCAGGGGTCCTGAACTTCTTTATATAAATTTTAAATGTTTGCATTTTCAAATCAATGATGACACCAAAATAGAAATATAAGCATATTCTGGTGATACAGGTGACAAAACATTGCCTCAATATTTCAGTGTCTGCATTGCTGTCAGTGTCAATGGTCTTTAACAATCACTGAAACAAAGTTCATTGTTGTGGATAAAGATAAAAAGAACGTAGGAAACCTCAATGCCTTATACCCACATTGCATCCCAGCACGGCATTTAAACAAATAAAGGTTTCCCTATGGTTTAAATAGAGGAACACGATGGGAGAATCGAATCATAACATGGCACAAAATAATGTTAGTATAGACACGCCAAACTCAAAAGACCTGCATCAAAGCAGACTAGACCATTCACCATGTTCATGACTGAGTTGTGTTTAAAAAGAGAAGTAACAACCTTCCTGCTGTCATTTGAATTGCAATAGTTTTATAATTCTCTGTCTTTTTAACTTATAATTTTAATTGTATAAGAACATTTTATATAAGGAGTTTGTACTTTGTTGTATATGTGTATATATTTAGTCAAGAATAAGATAAAAATGATTTAAGTGAAGCACGTAAGCCTATTTTCCTTTAAAGCCATCCACAAGTTACCTAAGTTTGAAAAATGTTGGCATATATGCTAAAATCCAATAAGTATCTTAACAAGTTTCTCCATGACCCAGCCACCCTCACCTCCCACAGCTAAAGTGTACCCTCTAGTTCAGCCTTTTAAAACAGTCTACTTTGTCCAAATCACCCTTATTTTCTCTTTCCTCCATGTTTTGCATCCCAGTTTCCTCTTCCCAGAGTCCTTCATCTCCCTGTAGTCACCCAGTCTACTTCAGACTCTGTCAATATTTTAAGTATATTCTCAATCTTTCTCATTCCTTCCATCTGCAAGCCAGCCAGGTAAATATAAGTCTTTCTCAAGGAACTCTATTATAGCCCTTACCCAAATCTATTCTCATTATTGTTTTACCTGTCTGTCTTTTTATGAGGTTCTAAGCAACTTAAAATTAAGAATTTCATTTTATTCATCGTTACCAATCCTTGATTGATTTTACAGCATACAGTAGTCACTCACTCATTAGATAATTGTCATATACAGGGATGGATGGATGAGTGGGATGAATGGGTAGATGGAATGAATGAGTGGATGAGTGGATTGATGGATGGATGACTGAATTGATATATGGGAGGATTGCCCCTTCAGGGTAGAGTGTATTTTAATTAAAGACAACTGAGAAATCAGTGACCTTGCTAATAACACTCATACTTTCTTTAGACTTCAAATCATGTTTTTATAATATTCTTGTTGCCACAATGACTCCATGTATAAGAAATTATTTTTAATCCACTTTGAAAACATTTTCACATATATACCAACACAGTTGGAAGGTTGTGATTTTTTTATCCTCCATAAGTTTCTGCTCACATTACAGAAAAGGAAACTTTGGGTGGCCAATTTAAATCCTACAAAAGTGTGTCATTAAAATATCTGTATTGCTTTCAGGTCAAAATACTATTAACCCTTTCATTGTATTTTCTGTTAACTTTTCCAGTGATGAAATTATAAGGGGAATAATTACCTATATATTGGATCCCCCAATCTGAATAGAATTCATAAAAATTGTTTTCAAAATGATAATTCAAAGGAATAATGAACTTCAAAGTTAACAAGAAATCCTATGTTTAACTGCATTTCTCTTCTCTAACTCAAAACACACATAGATGATCTGTTAATTACCTGAGGAGGCCAAATAAATAAAATTGTTTGTTGAATTTGTGCTTTAAAACTGCTCATGAGTTTTACAAATTTATTATATAGATGTGGCTCTTTATTCATTTTTGTTGTTTGGGAAAAGGTGAACTATAGGCAATACGTTCACACATAAAACTTATTTCCAGTTTATAGCATGTCTCTTCCTTTTGTATTTTAGCCTGTAACACCAAAGAAATATATTATACATGATATACAATATATAAAATAGAGTTGCTGAAAAATTTTTATTTTAATTTTAATATTTGACCTTTATGCACTTCCCTTGAAATGTTATTCAAAGAACTTTAAATATAGAAAGCAAATGAAGGTAGGAAAGAAAAAAGAAAATTCAATAGAACCTATAGGACTTTAAATAATCCTTAGAACCCTTCCCCCTTAAGAATGTAGGACTTTTGTTAATTGGGAAGCCTACTCTCGTTGAAGCCGTTGATAAACTCTCCCACCCAGAGCTTCTCAGAACTTGCGTCATTGCTTTCTGGGTAAATCGGGGGAGGCTCCCTCCCAGCCGAGGCTTCTCAAAATTTACAACGCAGCCACCGTCCACCTCCCTTTCAAAACCTGCTTAACCTATCAGCTAAATGCTTTCCCCCTGCCCTTAGTAATGCTTATAAATCCTGTAACTGCCTTGAGTCGGGGTCCATGGCATTGCCCTCGATCGAAAAGCCTGGACCCTGGCTCAAGCTAAAAATAAAGCTCCATGTTGCTATTGCATTGTCGATGTGGTCTCATCCATGCGTCTGGGGATCTAAAAACGAACACAACATTTGGGGGCTCATCTGGGATCCCCATTGTTTGGATTGACTACCAGCATCGACATAAGGGAGTCATATAGCCCGGGGATATTTTAAGGAAGCCCGCTGGCAGGGACCCCTTAGCTTGAGGGGCCTGCCGGAACTGAGAGGTGTTAGAGGCCCCTACGCCAAGCAGACGTGCTGGCAGGGCAAGGTTCCCTTATCGTAAGGGGCCTGCCGGAACTAAGAGGCTCCTCCGCTCCAGAGAAGGTAGGAGAACTTGGTAGTTCTCTCTAGCCGGATGGGTCAGTGGACACCCTTTGGGAGGATCCAAGAGCCAATTGCATTAGGGCTGAGAGTGAGTGAACGAGTGAGTGGCCATACGGTCAATCTCTGTTTGTCTGTCTTATCTTCCTCTAAGGGAGTCTGTCTTTGTGCTTTTGTCCTATGTGTCGTTCTTCTGTGTCTGTTAACCCCTTTTCTTCTAGACTTTGCCATGGGACAGAGCAGATCTATCCCTTTGGCCCTAATGGTGAATCACTTCTCTGACTTCCGAGGCCGAGCACATGACCTGTCGCTCCAAGTAAAAAAAGGAAAGCTAATTACTTTTTTTTTTATTTCACATCCCCCCCCCCTTCTGCTTGCTCTTGCTGTGTGTCCATTCTTCTGTGTTTCTCTATGTTCGCTCCTTGTCTCCCCCCATCCCTGCGGTGACGCACCGAGTTGGCCCTCCGCGGTGGCGGCTCGCTCCGTTCATGGGTGGCTCCATTCCGTTTTCACGGGCGGCTCCACTCCATGTTTTGCGGGCAGCAGTCCTCCATGTTTTTGCGGGCTGCCGGCTTCCGCTTCACAGGCAGCAGCTCTGCTTTTCACAGGTGACTTTGCCATGCCCGTGGGGGCTCTGCCCTGCCCATGGCGGCTTTTTGCCTTGCCCACGGCGGCTCTGCCCCGCCCACGGCAGCTTGCCTTTCTCAAGGCCGTCTGCCCGCTCGGAGAGGTCCCTGGGAACCGAACCCGGGCCTCCCATGTGGTACCCCAGCACGCTCTTTATCCACTGAGCTATCTAGCCGGGCCCAAAAGCTAATTACTTTTTGTTCTGCAAAGTGGCTGACTTTTGGAGTGGGCTGGCCCAAGGAAGGAACCTTCCAGCTAGACGTTATTGAGAAAATCAAAGAATGTGTCCTAGATCCAGGACCACATGGACATCCAGACCAAGTGGCATACGTTGTGGTCTGGCATGACTTAGTTATAGACCCCCCTCCCTGGCTTAAACCTTTTGTCCACAAGACTCCAATCCCAACCATGGTGACTGGGGTAACTGATTCAAACCAGGTGAAGCCAGGGCCTCCCACGGCCCCTAAGGTCCTCCCCGACTCCTCTCCTGTGCTCCGAGCAACCCCAAAAAAACTTATTGCCTTAATTGAATCTATTCTTTTTACGCATCATCCCACTTGGGATGACTGCCAACAGCTTTTACAAGTAAGTCCTCTTCACTACGGAAGAACGGGAACACATCCTCCTGGAAGCCCAAAAAAATGTCCCAGGCGTGGATGGGCGCCTCACCACTCAGCCCAACCTCATCGACGAGGCATTCCCCTCAACTTGTCCCAATTGAGATTTTGAGCAACCTAAAGGTAGGGAGCGTCTCCATGTCTATCGCCAGACTCTGACGGCCGGCCTCCGCGCAGCGGCTAGAAAGCCCACTAATTTGGCCAAGGTAAACCTAGTAAGGCAGAGACAAGAGAAAAGTCCAACAGCCTTCCTAGAAAGGTTCCAAAAGGCTTTTAGGCAAAATACGCCTATGGACCCTCAGGCAGAGGCCAGTCAAGCAGCCATGATATTAGCCTTTGTCAACCAATCGGCCCCAGATATTTGAAGGAAGCTCCAAAAAATAGACAAGTTGGGAGATCAAACTATACCCAACCTCTTAAAGATCGTGAAAAATGTGTTTAATGGGAGAGAAACTCCCAAGGAACGAGCCGATCGCATCAAATTAGAAGAAAGGGAGTTCAAAACAAAACAAGACAGACGCAATCAAAAAGAGCTAGCCCACATTTTCTATTCAAGAACTACAGGGGCCCCGACTCGGCCCCGCCCTAACCAAGGGAAAAAA